>JBBBDQ010000271.1:4970000-5075000 GCA_037127315.1 Ascarosepion bandense | reverse complement strand
TCTCTTCAGTCATCAACTCGTTTTTTCTTCTGCGTCTGGTTTTCTTTTGGGGCAATGTCGTTCGCTGATGTCACTATTGCTTCCTTTAGTGAGTCCCATTTTGAGTGTCCTTTTCCAATTTGTTCTTCATATTTCTTTCTCACGCTGTTAGTGTATTCTTTAGCAGGTTGAGGTCATTCACGAGCGTGTTGTATTTCAGCCTTGGTGATGTACTGCGCTTCTTCATTCTCCGGATTTTTATCCTTTGTTTGCAGATGACTGGGACATGGTCACTTCCGCAATCGGCACCAGGATAGGTTTTGCATTGAACCATTGCGTTCCTGAATGTCTTGTTTATAGTTATGTAGTCTGTTTGGTTCTTCGTGTTGCCTCCTGGGCTTCTCCATGTTCATAGACGTCGTGGGTGTTCTTGAAACCAGGTGTTAGTAATTACCTGGTCATTTGCTGTGCACGATTGGACCAATTTTTCTCCTCGATCGTTGCGATCTCCTAGTTCAAAGTTGCCGGTCGTGTCTCCTTCCCTCTCTTTATCTACCTTGGCATTCAAGTCACCCATTATGATCCTAATTTCTTGGCTTTTGCACTGACCCTTGGCATGTCCAGTATTGAATAGAAGGCTTCTATTTCGTCCTCAGTGCTTTGAGTTGTCGGCGCATAAACTACTATGATAGCTATTTTGAAGGGTCTTCCTCGCAGTTTAACCAAGAGGACTCTCTCTCTGAAAGCTGGTAGTATCCAAGAAAGCATTTCTTCATTTCTATGTTTAATAAAAAGCCGACCCCTTGTTCGTTGTTTTTGCCTTCTGTATAAATTATCCTGTGGGTGTCACTGCTGAGGTCTTCATTGTTATTGTGATTGTAATAAAGGGTTTGGTTCGAAATTCCTAGCACCTGACGAAGGTCGGAGCGTACAACGGCGAAAACGGCGTACAAATGGCAACAAAGATGAAGACAATAGTCCGAATAATGTGAATAGTATACACACATACCTATATATATATACATAGAGCTATATATATATATATATATATATATATATATATATATATATATACACATACAAAAGTATATATATTAATATATATATGTGTGTACACATATGTATACATATATGTGTATATATATATATATATATATATATATATATAAAAAACATACACACATATATATACATGCACACATATATATTAATACACATATATATGCGCATATATATACATATATATTAATACACATATATATCTATATATACGCATATATATATATAGATATATATACATTTACATATATATAGATATACATATATATACATATATTTATATATATTCATACACTACTTTAAAACAAGGAATTTATTAACAGTCTCTTGAGCTCTTTCGTCCAACACCTCATCAGGAGAAAATCGTTGGAATCACAAATTAACTGAAAAAACAGCAACGATAATGAAGAGCCAGAGAAGGTGGGAATGTTTGCACATTAATATATATATATATGTATAACGAGGGGAGGAGAAATCGCGTGTAAATAATTATCGAGGGACAGTTAAAATAAAATATCTTTTAACAATTAAGGAACTTCAGTTGTCTCTTCCTGATGCTCAGCATCAATTTCCTTTTTGTTGCCATTCTTTCTAACACCTCGTCGTTGCTTGTATGCTCAGTCCACTATATCCGTAGGTTGAACTGCTACAAACTAGTGAGAAACGAGCATTAGTTCCCACAGTTGGGAAGGCGCTAAATGTTCTATTTGGAACAATAACGAAGGATGACATTAAGGTCATAAGAGGGAGCCTAGGAAAGGTAGAGGAGAATCAAAAAATCCTGGCCCAGAAGGTGCAGCAGAGTGTTTCGATATTGAATATTAAGAGAGTAGAATTGGCGACGAATAGCGCGCCTATCAATGGAATAAGAAGATTGCTCCATCACATTAGATTACTGGTATATCCCACTTGAGAACTATGAAAGTATTATAAACTCTATGTTGTGTACCCTTGTTAGAACATAATAAACTGCTAGTTTTGATGTCCCTTCCGTTGTTGGATTGAAAGAGTATTTTTGAAATATACCAAGTTATAAACTTGCCTATTCTTTACCCACATGCAGGTCAAAGTTTGGGAGTGATAGCGAGATACAGAATTGAAACCGAATATATAACCTTGAATTCAGCTAGGACGAAATTCATGAGACTGTCGGTAGATGAAGCTGAGCGGTATAGGAACGATGCCCTGAGAACCTGTACTGGAATCGTTTGAAAATAAAAAGGAAGGAATTAAGAATAATTGTCAAGTAGAAGTGTTAAGCAAAACAATGTCGCTACAGGCTATTAGTGTATCCGATGGTGTGTGGACAGTAGCAGTCCAGAAATCAATTAGATTGTTCAAGGTATGTAGAGGGGAACCCACTGGGACAATAGACGTGAAGCAGTCGCTGTCCTTAGTAAATTTGCCTCTTTGATGCTCAACATTCGAAGTATCCATATCCCTACCCATTTATTACAAGAGAGAGGAGAAATACGAGAAAAGGATTCAATTTTAGAATTGATTGCCAGGAATTTAGACAATTATACAGAAGTGTGGAATCTCATAGTGAAGGAATTCCCCAACATTACATTAAGACAGATGCCAGCCCTATTAGGACCTATCGAAAAGATAAACATGAATCAATTAAGGGAACAACTAGAGACGTTAGCAGAGGGAGGGGGGCATGGCCTGGGAGGATGGTAAGAAAATCAGAATAAATTGGTCAGCCGTGATATTTATTGCTGTAATAGTAGAAGCAATATGGAAATTTAATGAATATAGAAGAAAATCGATTAAAGGTATTCTGGTAAGTGGCGATGAGAAAAAAAGGGAGTTGCCAGATGGTGTTCATCCTCCTGACAAACCAACCCCAGACAAGGAAGAAATTGCGTTGGCTTCGACGTATGAAGTTTAAACTTTTTCTTAACATCGTTCTGATATTTATGCTCGTTGCAGTATATTATCTAAAAAGTTGTCTTTTTGTTGTGTATGCATCTAAAATGGATTAATATGACACGAATAATGAAAAAAATTAAAACGATAATGCAGGTTATTTAATGATGTCGCCTACAGCTGTTAAATAGCAATAAAAAGGATGTTGACATATCATGAAAACAGAAAAGCACCAATTATCTTCTTAAGTCTCTATAGAAAAACGCACACTGAAAAATATCAAGAAATCAATGTTTTTAATAAATTATTATAACCGTCCATTGTTGACCACATGAATGCATGTCACGTTTACATTATTGACAAGGATGTTTTTTGAAAAGCTATTTTGATTAATTTGCTTTAAAATGCAATCTTATAAGTTAAAAAAGAAAAAAGTAAAAAAGAAACTAGTCAAAATAAAAAAGAAAGAAAAAAAAGGAAATAAAAAACAAAATAGATGAAACCAAATGAAGTGAGATTTTATAACGGAAATACTAGATGACAGGTGACTATTTGTAATATCTTCCCAGCTAATAGTCCCCTTAGCAAAATGTTTAATCACAATACACTAAAACTGAGTTATAGCAGCATTTTGATATGATAATAAAGATATTAAAATTATAAATTATAATATTATAAATAATGATCGTAACACTAATTTTTGCAATTGTTATAACCTTAAGTTATGTAATCTGCAAAATAAATGCCTTACGAATTCCATAGTATATCAAACTACCATCTTCCACTACAGAAAGTTCTAATCTTACTAAACAGTACATTGGGAGTACAAAGAATACTTTTAAGGCACGTTTTTATCGGCATAAACTACCCTTCAAAAATAAAAACTATAGTAACTCAACTTCTCTCTCCAAATACTACTGGCAATTGAATGATGTAAATAAAGCTCCTATAGTTAAATAGAAGATATTAACAAAAGCTAGAACATGTAAATCGTTACATGAAATATGTTTCCTTTGCTTACAAGAAAAATCCATTTAATTAAATTCCCAAGAACTAACTTATTAAACCAACGTAATAAAATCACTAATTACTGCTATCCCTTTCCTGTTAAGATTTTTGAGATGTCTAGTCTTCTGGAGATACACTTTGATACGATGTTTTGTATGGTTCTTTACACACAATTCTTTTAAAATGTAATAACCTCCCATACCACTATAATAATCTGATTTTATATTTTTTTTAATTTTTAGTTTAATTTTCTTTTCTTAAATCTCTCTCTCTCTCTCTCTATATATATATATATATAAACAAGTAAATTAACCACATTTCACTTCCTGAAGATGGTGTATTAAACATGAAATCTTTTAGCTATTGAGTTGCAGTATTCTATAATAATAACAAAACGATTTTATATATATTTGGTCATAATAAAATTAGACTAGTGCACATTTGTATTAAAAAGTGCTCAATGCAACTATATTGTAGAACTTTTTAATATTTTCTATTTGTAAACGAGTTATTACGCGACCTAGGTTTCTACCATGAGTGGTGTCTTCATAATTACTGTTGTTTTTTTTATTTTTACAATGAATACTGATTAATTGGCGCTTACATCAACAAACCTGAATATTTTACAAAATGATTTATTAAGTGAAACTAGCAGCTGAGAGACAAGCGCTTGTTCTCTGTGAAGATATATTTATGAATTTTGACTGAAATGGTAAGATTTCAAGCACTCCCTGACGTTGGATCTCGGTGTGCTTGACTCACCACTACGGCACCTACACGTACCTAAGAAATATTTGTGCTAATAGATATCCGGTTACTTGCAGAGCAAGAACTTGTCCACAAGGGCCATTCTACCAACGGAGGGCAACAGAGCTTTCTTTGCTTCTAAGCCGACCTTCATCTTCCTGCACGAGTTTCATTTATTTGAGCTAACTTGTCCTACGTAAACTTCAGTTTCATTAGTGGTTCTTAAATCCGTATCTTTCCGCATGTCATTTGAAGGTCTTAATTCCTTTCAAAACTCGTCACCATTAATGCCGTGTTGTCAAAACAAGAAAACTTGTCCGCCTTTATTTATTCTATTGTCAGCTACAGTTCAACCTCTTTAATCCGAGAACAGGCCACAGAAACAATCAAATGTTAGAAATCACACCAAAAAGCCCTATGTCAGCATAGCATGCCATCTCATTCCCCACCCCCCCCCCACATATATATATATATATATATATATATATATATATGATCAAAGATAGAGAAAATCTTAAAACAGAACAGTCCCTAACCTTTTTAATGATTTTTTTTTTACGCCAGCAGTCACTTAATTGCCATATTTGATTCAAAGTTTAGATGATCATGTCACTTTCGATCCATGACTAACTAAGTAGAAAATTCTCTCGCGGTAAGTTAACATTTTTTCTGGAGTATACTGGTTGTCAAACAACGCTGTAGAATTCAAGCTGTACTGTTGTTGGAGGATAACGTGACGGATTCATACCTTTCTTAAGAGTATTTGCGTGTAAGTGATTGCAACGAATTCAAACTTGGCTCTCCCGCTTTTGATTCGATATCCATTGCACCACAACACACATAAGGAGAAGGAAAAAAAATTAAACCTAAAACCAGAAAATAATATATACTTAATCTCTTTTAATGGGTAAATATGCAGTTATGTATAAGAAATGAGGAAGATCGTATTAATAAAACACTCTGTTTCTGTGAGAAGTTGTAAATAATGCGTGGCGCTGCCCTCGAAGCAGTTCAATGCACTAATGGCGGAGATTCAAAAAGATTTCTGAACCATGGAGTTCCGGATTAAAGAGGCCAGACTAGATAACATTTCAGAACCGCTTACTCATAAATACTTCTCCACCGACCTTAGTGAATAACTGCTCAGTAAAATCCATGTTACTCTATCTTCCTCTCTCTTTCTGTTTCCCTTTCAGGCGCTCAATACAAACTGGGCATTAATGTATGCAAATAAAATGTTCTGATACTTTTAAAATTTTAAATTAATAATTGTTCACTTTTTAAAATTTTACTCATGAATTCACTTAATCTATTAATTTTCATTCATTTTTATTTATAAATATTGTATTTTAGGATATAGGTTATCGGCTCGGAAAGAGAAATCCGAAAGCCAAGTTCAAATTCTAGTTGAATTCATTGCATCCGCTTATGTGAAAATACCTATAGGAAAGATATTAATCCATCTCTTCTCCCTCCAGTTATAGGTTGAGTAATAAGAGAGGTTGGGTTCTATAGCCTTGGTTGGCAGTTTACCGCAGAAAGAAATAGCAACCTAGTTCGGGAAAATCTAGTCAGTCATGGGTCGAAAGAAACATGATCACCCAAACGTGTATCACGTGATGACACTTGATTAGTATCCCCTAATGTAGCCCCCTGCGCATCAGTGGCGGTGCCGCCTTGATTGGATTCTATAGCCTTAGTTAGCAATCAGTCTACCACAGAAAGTAATTGCAAAATATTCTGCCCAGTCAGTCATGTCTCTTTCGAGACATGATAACCCATATGTGTATCACGTATGGCAGTTGACTGACTGATGTACGACAGAAACATGAAGAAGGCTGCAGAGTACAACATCTAAAATGTTGAGGGTATAACAAAAGAAGAATGCTAGTCCCAATGGTATATCTAATAATTATGTCTCATAAGGTATTAAGAAACAAGACAATTTCGCTAGAAACTAGGAAGAGAGAACTGGATTGCTACATGATGTCCTTCCTTCAATATGGCAGTGAATGCTGGACAATACCATCAAAGATGAAGGAAAAACTTGAAGCAACTGAAATGTGGTTCTACAGAAGGATGCTGCGAATATCATGGATCGATCATGTGAGCAATTATGAGGTCTTTGAAATGATGGAAACAAAAAGAAAATTAATACCGAGCATCAGGAAGAGACAGCCGAAGGAAGGAGGGCTTGGAGAATCCGATCCTAACAGGCCAAATAGAAGGAAAAAGTGACAGGGAAAACAACGGATAACATATTTGAAGGACCTAATCAGGTGGATGATGGAATGAGGGTTGCATGGTGTAACAGGAGAAGGCGTGCTCAGAGCCACCAGGGATAGGGAAAAGTGGAAGGCCATGATCGCCTACGTCCCGAAGGGACAAGGCACATAGAAGAAGAAAAACATCTCGACATCAACTGTATTTTTCTATTGACTAAATTACAACTAATTCTTTTGTCTGTCTGTCTGTCTGTCTGTCCTTCACTTCTGCGTACCGCTTCCGTTCGGAACATAGGAAGTTGTGCAGAACCATAATCGCCTATTTCGTGTGGCTCTTAGCAGTTTTCGGCACATTGCTAAAGACCCCGTTCCGCCATCCATTTACGCTCGTTAGGTGAGTGACCCGATGCTGTCCTTTGACTGTTTCTTCCACTATATGATGTCTCCTTTCATTCAAATCTTTTATACTCGTAAAATCTCAGGACACACGTAGCGGTGTGAGATTAAAGCTAAGATAAAAGAATAATAACTTATTAGTTTAAACATTATAATTTAATAGTTTAATGGATATACGTGTTTGAGTAGATGTCCCTCCCCATTTTTTTTCTTCTCATCAGCAGGAATTACATGTATCGACCAAGCGCATTCGATTTTCATAATAAAAGTTTATTAAGACTATCGAATGCAAAAACCAGTGTAATATATAAGAGCGTTCACCCAAACCCGTGTACTCACTAAACTATAATATTTAAAGTAATAAGAAATAATGTCGTGTCAAACATTTTAAAAATGTTTTAATTCTTTATATAATCTGAAAATCTGATTCCTTCAAGCCACTGTAGAGGTGGTGTTAATGTACGGTGCCAATGTCTAGACATTAACTAAAACCCTAGAGTTTAACTCGATGGAAATTACACTTAATATCTCTTGGAGACAACATCCAATTAAATTACAGTTCTATGGACAGATCTACTTACTTTTCTTGAACTTCCCAAACCATTCACGACACGCATGGCTTCCAACTAATTCATTGCTACAGACTACATCAAGCATCATCTTTACTTCTGTTATTGTCTTGTCCAACTGAATAAATAACACGCTTTTAGCTTGTTCACTGCTTTATTTATTTTCTTATTCCTCCACTCTTAACACAGGATAGATGAATACAGGACACATGCCACTCAAAACCAGTTTTTAACTGTACATTCAGTGTATTACTTTCAAACATGAGTCTGTTTGGAATTTTTGTATCCTCTTAATGTTACTTTTCACTGTAATTCTTTTCAACGTTCCATTTAACTTGTCATTTTTAGATATGCGGATTCTCACCCACTATCTGTGCATTGTACGCAGTACAATGGAGGGAGGGATATACATGTCTTTTAGTCCGTTAACAGGATACTAATTATCAAAGTGAAAAAACATACAATTAGCGACATGATCAAAATGACAACTTTCAGACCATGGAATAAATTAATAGATATATGCAATTTTTTTTAAAAGTAAAACAATGATATTCTTTTAGACAGATTTCAGTGTGTGTATTATTTGAAAGCATTTCAACCAATAAAATATAAATCGACAAAAATTATTTTAAAAGATTATTTAGTCTTCGTAGGACTAAGTTTCAACGTTGTGAATGACTGTTTTCTATCAATTCTTCCTTTTATAAATAAATGAATTCGTGAACAAGTCAGACTTCTTATAAGCAGCGATTAAGAAAGTATTTAGCTATTTTGTCAGATTTTGGAAATGGGTTGTGTAGGGAACTCTTCAACAACCCCTCGTATATTTTGAATTGTCATTAACATATATACTAATCTGATTATTATTTCTGAAGGATTTTCTCTACGTCTTAGTGTAGGTTAATGGCCAACGAGTTACTCAGGGAGACTATTATGACTCAGCAGTAAGTTTATTCCTGACTAGGTTCCTCACAATTGCCGATTTTGTAAATACAGACGTCTATACACGACATTATTAGCAAATAAGATCGATAATTATAGGAAAGTTGAAGCCAAAGTATCTAAAATGTAAATATATATATATATATATATATATATATAATTACGGAGATTATTTTCCTAAACTCTTAAGATTTTAAGATTACTGGATAGTTATATTTTTATAAATTAATTATATAGAAAAAGACGATCACCTAATATTCCTCAAGTAAATTTTACAGATATATCCTCCGTAGAGAAATATTAGATATACTTCCGTCTGTCATGCAAGCTATCAACGCTTAATGTATTTTTGCGATAATTTAAGATTAAAGTAATATTTTTTCGAATTAAATGAGTTAAACTTTAAATTAACTAATATTCTTCAGATAAAGTTTCAGAAAAGTATATTTTATTTTTTCGAGATTTGTAATAAAAAGAATTACATCGTGATAAAAGATGGCTAAAATGGTGCTAAACTCAGTGGTTTTTAGCAATTCCAAAACGAAAATTCTTTTCAGTCAATTTAAATTAGTATTTTGCTTTGTGCAAATATTAAATTTTATCTGTTAGCTTGAAATTAAAGCTAAAACTAAGGTTTCAAGAAAGATCTTTCATTTTTTAAAACTTAAATTAAACCTTAAGTATCGTTTTTTTGTGGAGGTGGGGGTACCTAAATGTGCGTTGTGGTGCAATGGATATCAACTCGAAACGACAAATCGGGGGAACCGAGTTCGAATTCCAGTTGAATTCCTTGCATACACTTACGAACAAATACGATTGGAAAAGGTATTAATCCGTCTCTTCCTTCCCGTTATGTGTTAAATAACAGGACAGATTGGGTTCTATAGCCTTGGTCGGCAACCAGTCTACCGCAGAAAGCAATGGCAACCTACTGCGGGATAATCTTCTGCCGAGTCAGTCATGTCTCTTTCGAAACATGATCGCCCAAAGCGTGTATCACGTATGGCACTCAACTGAGTGACCGAAATAAGAATTTTTTATTAAAGGAAGTTATTTTTTTCAAATAATTGGTGAGTTTAATTTATATTTTATTTAACTTTATAGTAATGAATGCGCACAGATGAAGGATACTGGGAATTTTAAATTTATTTTTTACTTAGCCGATTTCATTTAGATGTTTTACTTTTCATTAAATTAGTTTTGATGAAAACAATAATAATAAAATGAAATTCGAAATTTAAAATTACCAGCATCCCTTGTTTGTGTCCGTGTGTATTCACACCAACATAAATTTGGTTCGATTATGTTCAAAAAGACGAAAATAGTCAAAGGAAAACTTTTCCTTTTTGTCATACATTTTTCCCAATATCGTTCTTAAGATAGAAAAATATATATTGTTATTCTTTAGTAATGAATATAAATTATTTCAACCAACTGTAATTTAATTTTTAACCATACTTAGTGAACACTGTCGCTAAAGACAATAAAAGAGTGCTTAACAAATTTGTTGTAGCGTTAATTTTAAGGTTGAAAATACTGCATCTAGTTTGAATTAATAATAAAAATGGTTTTCTAGGGCATGTCAGTTTCTGTTGAAATCTTACTAAGTTAGATTTTAAAGGCTTGTAACTGTATAAAAAAAAATGCGGAAACCTATCGGTCTATAACAAGACCAAATTCCAACCCGATAACTTCTCAGTGTGTAAAGATTTTAAATGCTGAATTTGACAACTTATGCTTCTTCTTCTTCTTCTTCTTCTTCTTCTTCTATGTGCCATGTCCTTTGAGGACGTAGGCGATCATGGCCTTCCACGTCTCCCTATCGCTAGTGGATCTTAGTACGCTTTCTCCTGTTACCCCACGCAACCCCCGCTCTGCCATCTACCTGCTCAGGCCTGTCAAGTATGTTACACGCTGTTTTCCTCTGTCTCACTTTCTATCGCTTATTGGTCTGTGAGTATCAGATTCTCCAAGCGCTCCTTCCTCATTACATGTACCAGGAACTTTGGCTGTATTTTCTTGATGCTCAGTATTAATTCCTTTTCGTTTTCATTCTTTCCAAAACCTCATCATTGCTCATGTTCTCAATTCATGATATGCACAGCAGCCTTTTGTAGAACCACAATTCGGCTGATTAAATATTTTTCCTTCGTCTTTGATGTGATTGTCCAGCATTCACTGCCATATTGAAGAATTGATATTACATAGCAATCCAGTACCCTCTTCTTTGTTCCTAGCGAAATTTTCTTGTCTCTATCATCTCTATCTACTCAGCTTCTGGAATGCGTCCTTCGCCATGCCAATTCGCCTTCGGATCTTGGTGTCACACTTTCCATCTTCTGTTAGAAAACTTCCCAGGTATTTAAATTTTTGTACCTGCTTGATTTTAGTACCCCCCACCTGTATTTGGCATTTTGAGCTGCTCTTTTTGCTGATGACCATGCATTCGGTTTCATTGTAGTCATTTCTTCTCACTTTCTTCAGCTAAATTTTTAAGGAGGTCTTGTAGTTTTCTTTCTGTGTCTGCTATCAGCACTGTATCATCTGCATACTTTATGTTGTTCAGGTTGTGGCCTCCGATGACGATTCCTGGGTTCTCAGAATAATCCAACTGCACAAGTTGTATAGATTCGTTGCAAAGATACATCCTTGTCTTATGCCCCTTTCTATCTTTGTATATCTGCTGAATTTGTTTCCTGTCTGCATGCAGGCAGTTTGCTCCCAGTAGAGATTATTGACTACTTTAATGTCTTTCCCAAATATGTCGAGTTTGCTGAGCATTTCTATTAATTCTTTGTGGCGTACTTTGTCGAACGCATTTCATAGGTACACGTTCTTTTTCATTTGTATTACTCTTTTTGCTAACTTCTTAATCATAAATATATCATTTCTTGTTCTAGTGTCTTTGACGAACCCTCACTGTTCTTGTCCTAGCTCTGGCCTGATTCTGCTTAGCGCTCTATTCATCAGAATTCAGATGATGAGTTTTGTTATGTGGCTCATCAAATTGATTGTTCTGTGAGTTCGCATTTGTTTGCACTTGGCTTCTTAGAGAGTGCTATAAAAGTTGATCTGCTTAGGTCGTCCGGCATTACACCACTGTTGTAGATTTAGTTTATTATTTCTATAACTTTCTCTATGCCGAATTCGTCCAGACTGTCAGCATCTCTATTACAATGCCGCCTGGTCCAGCTGCTTTGTTTCTATTCAGTGTGGTCATTGCATCATCCACTTCGGACTTTGATATTTCCGGTCTCTCATCATTTTTGTGTGTTGGCGGTTGCTCTCTCTTGTCGTGAAAAATATTTTTTATATATTCTTACCATCACTGGGGCATTTCCTCTTTCTCCAATATGATTGTTCCATCCTTGGATTTTATATATCCTGTTGAGGAACATGTTCTTTGTCTTGTCAGTTCCCTTATTTTTTTTATGCATTTCTTCTTTATTAATCTTGCTCAATTTCTCTACTTCTACGCATTTGTTGTTGAGCCATTCCTCTTCAGCTGGTCCATATTTGCTTCTTATTTCCTTGTTTAGTTTTCTGTATTCCGTTCCATGTCTTGGCATAGTTTTCTGTCTCATTTACATCATGTCAAGAATCTCTTCAGTCATCCACTTGTTTTTTCTTCTACGTCTGATTTCCTTTGTAACAATGATACTTGATGATGTCACTAACGCTTCTTTTACTGTGTCCCATTTCGAGTTTCCGTTTCCAATTTGTTCTTCGTATTTGATTTTTACACTGTCAGTGTATTTTTTTCCTGCAAGTTGAGGTCATTCATGAGTGTGTTGTATTGCAGCCTGAGTGTTGCACTAGGCTACTTCAGTCTCCGAAGTTTAACCCTTAGTTCGCAGATGACTGGGAGATGGTTACTTCCACATTTGGTACTTGGATAGGTTTTGCATTGAACTCCTGCATTTCTGAATCTCCTGTTCATGATTATGTAATCGATTTGGTTTTCCATATCCATAGACGTCACGGGTGTTCTTGAGACCGGGTGTTCGTTATTATTTCGTCCTTTGCTGTGCACCATTGGACCCATTTTTCTCCTCGGTCGCTGCGGATTCCTAATCGAAAGTTGCCAGTCGTCTCCTATTCGCCCTCTTTGCCTACATTGGCATTCAAGTCTTATGATTCTAATTTTTTGGGTTTTAAACTGAGTCTTGGAATTGTCCACTATAGAGTAAATAGATTCTATTTCTTCCTCAGTGCTTTGCGTTGTTGGTGCATAGACTACTATAATAAATATATTGAAGGGTCTCCTTCTCTGTTTGAGCAAAAGCTGAAAGCTGGCAGTATCCAGAACGCATTTCTTGATTTCTTCGTTCAATATTAAGCCGACTTCCTTTTCGTTTTTTTTTTTTTTTTTTGCCTCCTGCTAATATTATCCTGTGGTTGTCGCTTCTGAAGTCTCCATTATTAAGCCATCTAGTTTCGCATATTCCCGGTCAGGCTACTAACACGAAAATCCAAACATTTCAACTGACCATAAGCCTTGAACTATGGCTTACATGAAGTTTCTATTTTCAGGTTTCTCTAGGGTGTATATAGCACGCTAAAATCCGCCATCCTCCACCAAGCGTCTATAGCTTAGAGGTTAGAAACGCTGACTGATGTCAGTTCGGTCGGGTTTCAATCCTGGCTAGAAGTACTGATGAGCGGTGATACAGCGAAACAGAGCTGTCTGCGGATGACTACATATATATAACGTTTATAGTATATATACTATAAACATTATTTTTAGTGGATACACTTGTATTTTACATTTTCTTAAACAATGAAATTAAGATAAAGTGTCTCCGACACCAAAACTACTAATTTGCCCCTCTCACCAAAACATGTTGATAGGTCCAATTCCAGTCAGAGGCACTTTTGTTTTTTTTTTAGTAGGGCTTCTCAATCTTAGCTGATTGTTATTAATTTCAAATTAAAATTGTAATTAATTTTAAAAAATGGTATAACAACCCGAACACGTGTACTCACTAAAAATCATGTCTGTAGTCATAAGTAACGTCGGATAAATATTTTAAAATATGCATAGATAACATATGACCGAGTTCTTACGGTCCTCCGTACCCGCATATGTGCATTAATCTGGTATGCGGCTGTAAAGACCCGATATAGTCGAGCACTCCTATGCTTTTTGCCGAGTTCTTAATTGTTTCTGTTCTATCTAGCATATTTTTTCCTAGGTAGGGACAAAATATTTTTCTTTCCTCCTCAAAGAGCAGTGAATTTTCAGCACTTCGAACTTCATCCTTATGGATAATTTTCCCTTTGTGATTTTAGTTGGTGACAGATGACTATGTGAATTAGCGCGCGCCAAAAAAAAAAAGTTGGTAATTATATCGTTCATAGTATGCACCTGATGATTGTATAGCGTATGAAACCCAGAGTCGTGCTATAGACGTAGCATATATAAAGATAACACATCCTGCTTTCAAATATTTGGAAATGCAGGATGCTTTTAAGACGCATCTCAAAAAGTATCAAAAATTCAGTTAAGAAAATTTATAAATGTTATAAAAAGGTACAATGAGTTTTAGACTAACGTAAAAAATATTTCTACGTGTTCTACGTGTTCTACGTGTTCTACGTGTATCCTCACAAGAAAGAAGGTGGAGGACATTAAAATTAATTATTATCATTGGATTTTTACATTTCTTGTTAAAACAGGAATAATAACAATCTTCATGCAATATTCGCAACAGACGTCAAATTTCAACAACTATGAAATTATGAAAATAAATTAATATATAACAGGTGCGCTGCCAACACAAGCTGTTACAATATCTGCAAAAATACGAAGTAGAAATAGTTGTCAGGCAACTACCGTAACGTTCTGTATAGCAATTGAGCAACTGATTAATTTTTTACGGTTTATCAACCCTATTCCGGTTATTTAGAAAAATACTTAGATTGTAATGATTATTTTGTAGATAACTATGATTTGAGGATACAAGTTTTACAAATTAAAAAATAGCTGGGGGGGGGGGGGGAATTTGATTCATACCTTCCCCAGGGGTAGCTGCGCGTAAGTGACTACAAAGAACCCAACGGTGTTTGAAATTTGGCTCTCTAGTTCATAATTCTGAGCCATTATCTATCACACCATCCGCACATCCAAACTTATAGCACCTGGTGTCCCCAAACGCTCACCCATGTAGGTGATAACCAGGGTTGAAGTTATCTCTGGGATCGTACGAGAACTGGTGTTTCAACTTGGTATAACCGTAAGCCCTGAACAACAAGTTCGCCTCAGAGAACAATAAACTATTATAATGAGACAGTGAAAAATGCCTTCCAAAAGCTAAGTAAATAATTAAACAGAAAAAAATTCGTTAGAAACAAAGAAAAGCGTACTGTACTGTTATGTCACATCAGTCAGTCGGTCAGTTAAGTGTCATGCGCGATACACGCTTGGGCATGATCGCCCAAGCGTGTATCGCGCATGGCACTTATCTGCCCAGTCAGTCATGTCTCTTTCGAAAGAGACATGACTGACTGGGCAGAAGATTATCCCACAGTAGGTGGGATATTGCTTTCTGCGGTAGACTGGTTGCCGACCAAGGCTATAGAACCCAATCTGTCCTATTATTTAACCCATAACTGGAGGGAAGAGACGGATTAATACCTTTCCCAAGGGTATTTGCGCGTAAGTGAATGCAAGGAATTCAACTGGAATTCGAACTCGGTTCTCTGATTTCTCGTTCCGAGCCGATATCCACTGCGCCACAACGCCAGTAAATGCTGGACAATTTGTTCACATATTACGAACATACTTACACCAACAGAAATGTGGTTCTACAAAAGGTTGCTAAGGACACCATAGACCGAACATGTGAACAACGACGAAATTTTAGAGAAAATGAAAACAAAAAAGGAAACTTATATTTAACTTCAGAAAAAGACAGTTGAAATTTCTAGGGTAAATAATGAGGAAAGAGGGATTAGAAAATTTTGGCACTTACATGACATATTAAAGGCAAGAAGGATAGATGAAAACAGGGCGTGTCTTACTTAACAAGCTTGAACAAATGCTTGACAGGACAAGGTTTAAGAGAGATAACGAAAAGATAACATTGCTAAAATTTACGAAAGATAGAAAATAGTGGAGTGCCATGATCGTCCACGTCCTGATGGGACAGAACAACGAAAAAAAAAAAGAAGATAAATTATATATGATTTTTAATTAAATGTTTTAAAATAGTTTTACTTCAGGGGTTTATAGCAAAATTCATTCCAGTAAAAATACATAAGGTTTTCAGTTATGGAATTATTTAACCTCATCTAAGTTTGTGATTTGTCAATATCTATGCGGATGATGCAAAATTCAAGATGGGAGAATAATTTTTCACAGCTTATTGTTGATACCTGAATTTCGAAAAATGATTTTTGTTTTGTTTTTATGAAGTTTATATTAAAAATACTAAGAAAAAATAATTTGTTTTCTTCTTTATTATTAAACTATGTCAATTTTCCAGTATTTCATCATTTATTCTATGTAAATTGTCCTTTCAGGACTCGAACGATAATGGTTCTCCACAGCTTCTTATCCAATGTAGCCATTTTGTTTCAATTATAGTATTTTTTTACGATATCCATCCCCTATCCTGTCATCCATTTGCGTAAGCTTATTTGATATTCGCTTTCTCTCTTGACCCTTCTCGTTCGTATGCCGTGTCAGTGTCAAATTCTCTAAGCATTCTTTTCTCATGATGTGTCCCAAACTGTCTCCTGATTGTATGCATAATTACCCTTTTTGCTTTCATTTTTCTAAAATCTCATTGATCACATGCACTGTTAATGTTATTCTCTGCATCTTTCTGTAGAACCACGTCTCTGTTGTCTAAACTAAATATTGAAGGAAATTATCGAGCATTCACCGTCATATAGGAAAATTGGAATTATACAACAATACCACATCATTTTCTTTGTTACTCACGAAATTGTTTGTTTTAATACTTTGCTTATATTTTGGTAAGCATCTTCGCTATTCCAATGCACCTTCGGATTTCGGTGTCACCTATCTACCGGGGCAGTGCGAGAATTCAACGTGAAATGACCACAGTTACTATCAGTAAGACGCAAAAGTGGAATAGATTGTTATTTACCATAGGACTGCGAAACATTTAAAACGATGCTTGCAGACTATCCGCAAGTAATTTTTCATTTTAAAAAAGACTCATGTTTCGACAATAGAACCCAGACAAATGTGTTATAATTTTTATCGTAGTTTATAGGTGGAGAACGATTACAAAGTCACGACTATGTTCAGCAAGTGATACGAGAGCAAAGTAATCTCCTTTAGTTGAACGTCAGCTGTGGTTTTATACTAATTATATTCAAGTATAACTTGAGTTTTAGACAAGCAAGGAGACTTAGCATTCAATCAATGTTAGCACAAATTGATAACTGTAAAGATTTGTGTATTAATCAATTCAATAAAAGTGAATAACCGAAATTAGAGTGTCCAAAATATTATAACATTAGTCAGTTAAGTGCCATACGTGATACACGCTTGGGCGATCATGTCTCGTTCGAGACATGATTGACTGGGCAGAAGATTATCCCGCAGTAGGTTGCCATTGCTTTCTGCGGTAGACTAGTTGCCGACCAAGGCTATAGAACCCAATCTATCCTGCTATTTAACCCATAACTGGAAGGAAGAGACGGATTAATACCTTTCCCAAGGGTATTTGCGCGTAAGTGAATACAATGGATTCAACTGGAATTCGAACTCGGCTCCCCGGTTTCTCGTTTCGAGCCGATATCCACTGTACCACAACGCACATCCATTATAACATTAACATGAAATTTATTCTAAAGTCTCTCGGAAATATTTAACATGTTGACATTTTGTAAGTAACACTTTTCCCTCTTCATCAGCCTTAGAAAAATATCACTTATAGTAAGACGTACAACAATTTCATTCACAGAATAACCTTAGTGTATCGCTGAGGCTATGGTGGTGGTTTATCTAAACCTAGCTTAGATGTGGCCCAAGGTCGAAAGCATGAGGAACCGAGTGAAAATCGAAGTCACTATTTAGTCGTAACTGATCTAAACAGACAAGCTTGCTAACCTTTACACCACGTCAGTGTGCTCATGTCATTGGGCAATGACTCAGGTAGTGACGTGCAGAGGTTTGTCGATACCCGGATTCCACAAACTGATTGTATGCCACTAAAATTATAGTTGGCGAGAGAGGGGCTAATTCGGTCTCGCTGATCGAAAAACGGATTTACTTTCACACCAGCTTTTGAGACTGTAGGACGCTTGTACAACGGAGTTAAAAGAGACAATTTCGAATTTCAAAAACTAAATTTTTATTTCACTTTTTGATTGAATGCCCTCCTGATATGGATACCAAGGGATGCCGCACACTCTAACTCCTATTTCGGGACGATACCGGAGTCAGGATAACATATGTTTTCAAGTACGCCTGGACAAGATCCAACTTTCAATTTCTTGAGACGCAGACTAGATGAATCATTCGTTGCTGAGCAATAGAGGTCTTCTTGAGTCTTCTTGAGTCATTAACCAATGACATGAGCACACTGATGGCGGAAAGGAGCAAACGGATTGATGTTAAGTTTTGTGCGGAGATTGTTAAAAACGATTGCGAAATTTCTGTGAAGAAATCGATTTCTTAGAATGTTATACAAGGAATGGCGAGGAGATGTGTACAGCAATAGAAAAAATGAGCAGTCAAAAAAATATCAAACACGTGCCATCGGAGAGAATCTATTTGCACCTTCTTGGGCTCACGTTTTTCTACTGACATGAAGTAAAGTGATTATACTGGATTAACTGCTAGGTCTGCTTTTAGAAAAGTTTGTGCACTGTGTTGGACCAGAAAGTTTTTCTCGTCAGAATCCATCTTGCACTTTTATAAATCTACTGTTTTTCCGTGTATTGAATATCGCTACCAATTCTGGTCTGGTTCTCCTACTATATATCGCGAGGTTCTTGACAACATTCAAAGAAGGGTCTGTAATGTAATCAACTTTGACCTTACATTTCGACTTTAGTCACTTTATCACCGACGTGACAAGTCATTTATACAAATATTTTCTTAGCAATTGTTTTGATGATATTTCCTCTTTGGTACCTCGACTGCATGATTTTTAAACGTGTTATTACCATTTTACTACTGAACTAGCGAGATGGAACCGCACGTATTTTCAGAGTTTTTTTCTCCCAATTACTACATGTGAAAGTCTTGATTTCTTGCTTTCCTGATATCTACGATCTTCAATAAATGCGACGCCAATTGCTATCTTCTATCTTCCTGAAAACTTCTTTTATCGTTCTTTCTCCTCACTGTTTTCTTATTCTCTTTCACTCCCTGTAGCCCTCTCTTGCATCTTCGTGGCATTAGGGTGCTAGGGGTGAAATGGTTAAATATTTAAACTGAATATATATATATATATATATATATATATATATATATATATATATATTATTTAGAATTTATAACATAAGTATCTTATAACTACAAAAGTAGCCATTTTGTTTCAACGCTGTGTCTTATCAAGTGAAGCGGTTTATTTCAACATAGATAGTTTTAAAAGGTTCAAGACTAGCCAAACGCCCTTAATCAGGGAGGCATTTTTACATAGACAGAGTGGATCAATCCCAATAAAGTAATTTCTAATTTGAAGAATATGAGAACAGACTCTAAAAACGTTTTATTAGGGTATTAATATTAATACTTGATTAAAGTAGAGATCAGAATTATTAATCGACTATTAGATACACTTAATTTTATTTTTATTACGAATTTTAAATTCTAACTTTATCAAGGTATTAGATTTAGATTATTATGAAGTTATTTAGATATTAAATGAGTAAAAAACGTGGACATACACATATTCAAATTTATAGACATCCACATATGGACAAAAAGACGAGTATATACACATACGAAAACACACTGGCACACAGACACATGCACAAGCGGATATACGCGCACATATATGCATACACAAATTTTAAAATTTTGTTTTTATCGACGCGTCAACATATGTTTATTTGTTCATACAATGAAATATGATTGTGTCTGCACTGACTTCATTCATTTAAGGCTCTTGCCATCTTAAGAATTCGCTCTTACATGTATCCAATATTGTAGCCTTTACATGTGCTTTCCAAACCTGGAATTAAAATATAAATGATATATATATATATATATATATATATATATAATCCAGGATCCAATGAAGAGGATCCAATATTTTATGATTTTGAGTCCCCTGACATTTATTTTTTAATATAAACAGTGCTCAATACAATAAATATTGTAGAGCTTAATATAATCATGTAATTATGAATTAACTGGAAGGAATAGACGGATTAATACCTTTCCCAAGGGTATTTGCGCGTAAGTGAATGCAATGAATTCGGCCGAGTTCGAATTCCAGCCAAATTCATTGCATTCACTTACGCGCAAATACCCTTGGGAAAGTATTAATCCGTCTATTCCTTCCAGTTATGGGTTAAATAATAGGACAGATTGGGTTCTATAGCCTTGGTCGACAACCAGTCTACTGCAGAAAGCAATGGCAACCTACTGCGGGATAATCTTCTTCCCAGTCAGTCATGTCTCTTTCGAGACATGAGCGCCTAAGCGTGTATCCCGTATGGCACTTAACTGACCAAATTATGAATTAAATGTACATTGTGACACTGAAATTTCTGTTTCGAGAAAGAATCTTGTCATCGGGCAATGTTGGATGTTGGTTGTGAAAATGATTTACATGCAAATAGAAATTTCCGTGTCGCAATGTACATTTAATTCATAATTATATGATCATATAAATTAAAAATATAGCAAGAATTATAAAAGGTGAAAATAATATATGTACAATTTATCGCTCCAAATCATTCCCGTCGTTTTTCTATTCCATTCTATTTCCTTCATATCTTTCTTTTATATTTCCATTTCATTGAAAAAGTCATTAAGCGCTTGATAGCGCTATCTCTTTCTTTCTTTCACTAAAACCAAACAACTGTCTGATATATTTTCTTCCAATTTTCCTCGTGACCAAAAACAGTCAGTCAGTTAAGTACCATACGTGAAACACGCTTGGGCAATCATGTCTCGTTCGAGACATGACTGACTGGGCAGAAGATTATCCCGCGGTAGGTTGCCATTGCTTTCTGCGGTAGACTGGTTGCCGACCAAGGCTATAGAACCCAATCTGTCCTGTTATTTAACCCATAACTGGAAGGAAGAGACGGATTAATACCTTTCCCAATGGTATTTGCACGTAAGTGAATGCAATGAATTTGGCTGGAATTCGAACTCGGCTCCCCGGTTTCTCGTTCCGAGCCGATATCCACTGTACCACAAAACGATCCATTATTTATCTGAGGTAATGACAGGACGTAATCGACACATAAAGAGAGAAACACTTGGAAATATGATGATCCCTGCAGTTACCCCTGATGATGTCGACGAAAATCAATGGCGGTTGTGATTTTTCATGGGAACATTTTTTTTTTCATTCTTAAAAAAAAAAATAAACAATACTTGAATCTAGGAGAATTAATTATTGGCTGTCACAATCTTAATAACATAAATGCAGTTTGTACAGCAGTGATAGCAGGCACAAAAAACTGCAAGAACTCCTAGAGTAGGTAGTGAGAGAAAGTAAGAAGAAAGGACTAAACATCAATTGCGAGAAGACAGAATGTACGATTGATAGCAAAAAGAAAAGCTCAACATGCAAATTACAAATTGGAGACACCAAAATCGAGTAAGTACAACAATTTAAATATATGCGAACTGATTTAACAGAGGACGAAATTTGTCACACCAATATCCGAAGGTGCACCGATATAGCGGAAAATACCTACCAAAAGCTAAGTAAGGTATTAAGAAAAGGGAATTTTTTAAAGAAAACAGCACTGAACTGTAAACTAACATTAGAAACAGATAGTTGAAATTTCTAAGGTGTGTAATAAGGAAAGATGCCTTGGAAATATGTGATACTAGCATGTCAGATTGAAGGCAAGAGTTACAAAGGAAAACAATGCAAACCTACATAGGGAGATAGCGGAACAAGGTTTAGGTAAGGCAACAAAAATACAAAAATTATTAATAACTAGAAAGAACAGGATATTTTGAAGAGCCATGATCGCCATCGTCCTCAAGGGACACGGCATATATAAAAAGAAGAAATTGAGATAAGGTATCATTAGATATTTTAAAGCAAACTGTTACCTTTCATTTCTCTGAAAGCACTTTTTCTAATGTAAAAATAATCTTTTCATTGATTTCCTTAAAAGGCTGATCAATCCTTTCGGTCTATATTACCTTTTACAGATTACTTGGCTACTTTAGATAATACGATATGATTTTATTCATCTGCTTCATTCTGGCAGTAGGGCCTCTAATCTGGAAAGTGGAGGTTTTGAATTGCTGTTGCAAATATTTTTATGAAAGACATAAGACTAATTTTAACCTATAACAGGAAATAAATTTCAATGAAGCAACAGAAATATGAGTCTGCAGAAGAATGCTGAGAATATGATGGACTGAACATGTGAGCAAAGACAAAGTTCAAGGGGCAACAACAGAAAAGAATATTTATACTTAACATCAGAAAGAGACAGTTGAGGTTTCTGATCAATAATGGGGAAGAAAGATTTGGTACTCACAGGGCAGATTGAAGGTAAGAGAGTCTGAGAGAAGCAACGTTTCTTTGGATCTGTTCGAAAAGAAAGAGAACTAAGCTTCTATACTCGGAAAAAGTGAGAGAAAACATTAAGCTTTTAGATTCGAAAAGAAAGAGATAGCATCAAGCTTTTAGATTCGAACACAGAGAGATAGAGAGCATTAAGATTCTAGGCAAGGAAATAGAGAGAGACAGAGAGAGTATTAAGTTTCTATACTCGGAAATGGAGAGAGAGAGAGAAGTAACCGTCTCGACTCGGAAAGATATGAAGTATTAAGCTTCTAGACTCGGAAATAAAGAGAGTGGGAGAGAGAGAGAGAGAGAGAGAGGGAGAGAGCATTACGCTTCTAGACTCGGAGAGAGAGAGAGAGCATTTACCTTCGAGACCAAAAGAGAGAGAGAGAGAGCACATTAAGCAGCTGGACTTGGAAACAGAAAAAGCATTAAGCTTCTAGACTCAGAAACAGAGCGGAAGCATTACATTACTAGACCCAAAAGAGAGAGAGAGAGAGAAAGAGAGAGAGAGAGAGGGTGGGAAAGTATTATCTTCTAAGCTAAGAAACAGAGAGACGCATTAAGCTTCAAGACTCAGAAACAGAGAGAGAAAGCATTAAACTTCTAGACTCAAAAAGGAGAGAGAAAGCAATAAGCTTCTAGACTCAAAAAACAGAGAGAGAAAGCATTAAGCTTCTAGACTCAAAAAACAGAGAGAAAGCATTAAGCTTCTAGACTCAAAAATAGAGAGAGAAAACATTAAGCTTCTAGACTAAAAAACAGAGAGAGAAAGCATTAAGCTTCTAGACTAAAAAAACAGAGAGAGAAAGCATTAAGCTTCTAGACTCAGGAACGGAGAAAGAAAGCATTAAGCTTCTAGATTCAGGAACAGAGAGAGAAAGCATTAAGCTTCTAGATTCTGAAACAGAAAGAGAAAGCATTAAGCTTCTAGATTCAGAAACAGAGAGAGAGAAAGCATTAAGCTACTAGACTCAGAAACAAAGAGAGGAAGCATTAAGCTTCTAGACTTAGAAAGAAAGAAAGAGAGAAAGCATTAAGCTTCTAGTTTCAGAAACAAAGAGAGAAACCATTAAGAGTCTAGACTCGGAAATAAAGAAGGAAAACATTAAACTTCTAGACTCGGAAAGAGAATGTGAAAGCATTAATCTTCTAGATTTAGAAAGAGAATGAGAAAGCATTAAACTTCTGGTCACGGAAAGAGAAAGAGAAAATAAACATCTAGACTCGGAATGAGAAAGAAAAAGCATTAAACTTCTAGGCTTAAAAAGAGAACGTATTAAACTTCTAGACGCGGAAAGAGAAAATTAAAATTCTAGACTCGGAAGGAAAAACAGACAGCATTAAACCTCTAAACTAGAAAAGAGAAAGAGAAAGCATTTAATTCTAGACACGGAAAAAGAAAAAGAGAGCATTAAACTTCTAGACTCGGAAAGAGAAAATGAAATCATTAAACTTCTAGACTTAGAAACAGAAAGAGAACGCATTAAGCTTCTAGACTCAAAAAGAGAAAGAGAAAACATTAAACTTTTAAACTCGGAAAGAGAAAGAGAAAGCATTAATCTTCTAGACTCGGAAAGAGAAAGCATTAATCTTCTAGACTCGGAAAGAGAAAGAGAAAGCATTAAATTTCTAGACTCGGGAAGAGAAAGAGAAAGCATTAATCTTCTAGACTCGGAAAGAGAAAGCATTAATCTTCTAGAATCGGAAAGAGAAAGCATTAATCTTCTAGACTCGGAAAGAGAAAGAGAAAGCATTAAACTTCTAGACTCGGGAAGAGAAAGAGAAAGCATTAATCTTCTAGACTCGGAAAGAGAAAGCATTAATCTTCTAGACTCGGAAAGAGAAAGAGAAAGCATTAAACTTCTAGACTCGGGAAGAGAAAGAGAAAGCATTAATCTTCTAGACTCGGAAAGAGAAAGCATTAATCTTCTAGAATCGGAAAGAGAAAGCATTAATCTTCTAGACTCGGAAAGAGAAAGAGAAAGCATTAAACTTCTAGACTCGGAAAGAGAAAGAGAAAGCATTAATCTTCTAGACTCGGAAAGAGAAAGCATTAATCTTCTAGAATCGGAAAGAGAAAGCATTAATCTTCTAGACTCGGAAAGAGAAAGCATTAATCTTCTAGACTCGGGAAGAGAAAGAGAAAGCATTAATCTTCTAGACTCGGGAAGAGAAAGAGAAAGCATTAATCTTCTAGACTCGGAAAGAGAAAGCATTAATCTTCTAGACTCGGAAAGAGAAAGAGAAAGCATTAAACTTCTAGACTCGGGAAGAGAAAGAGAAAGCATTAAACTTCTAGACTCGGGAAGGGAAAGAGAAAGCATTAAACTTCTAGACTCGGAAAAGGGGAGAGAAAGCATTTAAATTCTAGACTCGGAACGAAAAAGAGAATGCATTATACTTCTAGATTCGGAACGAAAAAGAGAATGCATTATACTTCTAGACACGGAAAAGAGAAAGAGAAAACATTATACTTCTCGACTCAGAAAGAGAAAGAGAGAGCATTAAACGTCTAGACTCGGAAAGAGAAGGAGAAAGCATTAAATTTCTAGACTCGGAAAGCGAAAGAGTGAGCATTAAGCTTCTAGACTCGCAAAAAGAATGAGAAACCATTGAGCTTCTAGACTCGGAAAGAGAGAGAGAGAGAGAGAGAGAGAGAGAGAGAGAGAGAGCATTAATCTTCTAAAGTCGGAAGTAGAGAGAGATAGCATTAAGCTTTTAGACACGGAAATAGAGAGAAAGCATGAAACTTCTAGACACGGATATAGAGAGAAATTAAACTTCTAGATACGAAAATAGAGAGAGAGAACATTAAGCTTTTAAACTCGGAAATAGAGATAGAGCATTAAGCTTCTAGAAAGGGAAATAGCGAGGGAGCATTAAACTTCTAAAAACAGAGACAGTGTTTAAGCTTCTAAAATCGGAAAGTTAGAGTGAGAGAATTAAGCTTCTAGATTCGGAAAGGTTAAGAGAAAGCTTTAAACTTCTAGGCTCAAAAAGAGAAAAGGAACGTATTAAACTTCTAAACTCGGAAAGAGAAAATTTGAAAGCATTACACTTCTAGACGTAGAAAGAGAAAGAGAAAGCATTAAATTTCTATACACAAAAAGAGAAAGAGAGAGCAGTAAACATCTAGACTCGGAAAGAGAAAGACAGAGGATTAAACTTCTAGAGTCAAAAAGAGAAAAAGAAAGCATTCAACTTCTAGACTCGGAAAGAGAAAAAGAAAGCATTACACTTCTAGACTCGGATAGAGAAATAGAAAGTATTACACTTCTAGACTCGGATAGAGAAATAGAAAGTATTACACTTCTAGACTGGAAAGAGAAAGAGAAAGCACTAAACTTCTAGGCTTAAAAAGAGAATGAAAATGCATTAAACTTCTAGACTCAGAAAGAGAAAGTGAGAGCATTAAACTTCTAGACTCGGAAAGAGAAAGACAGAGGATTAAACTTCTAGAGTCAAAAAGAGAAAAAGAAAGCATTCAACTTCTAGACTCGGAAAGAGAAAAAGAAAGCATTACACTTCTAGACTCGGATAGAGAAATAGAAAGTATTACACATCTAGACTCGGATAGAGAAATAGAAAGTATTACACTTCTAGACTGGAAAGAGAAAGAGAAAGCACTAAACTTCTAGGCTTAAAAAGAGAATGAAAATGCATTAAACTTCTAGACTCGGAAAGAGAAAGTGAGAGCATTAAACTTCTAGACTCGGAAAGAGAAAGTGAGAGCATTAAACTTCTAGACTCGGAAAGAGAAAAAGAAAGCATTAAACTTCTAGACTCGGAGATAGAGAGAGAGAGAGCGTTAAACTTCTAGACTCGGAGATAAAGAGAGAGAGAGAGAGCGTTAAACTTCTAGACTCGGAGATAAAGAGAGAGAGAGAGAGAGCGTTAAACTTCTAGACTCTGAGATAAAGAGAGAGAGAGAGAGAGAGCGTTAAACTTCTAGACTCGGACATAGAGAGAGAGAGAGAGAGAGAGAGCGTTAAACTACTAGACTCGGAGATAAAGAGAGAGAGAGAGCGTTAAACTTCTAGACTCGGAGATAAAGAGAGAGAGAGAGAGAGCGTTAAACTTCTAGACTCGGAGATAAAGAGAGAGAGAGAGCGTTAAACTTCTAGACTCGGAGATAAAGAGAGAGAGAGAGAGCGTTAAACTTCTAGACTCGGAGATAAAGAGAGACAGAGAGCGTTAAACGTCTAGACTCGGAGACAGAGAGAGAGCGTTAAACCAGACTCGAGATAAAGAGAGAGAGAGAGCGTTAAACTTCTAGACCGAGATAGAGATAGAGAGCGTTGGAACTTCTGTGACTCGGAGATAGAGAGAGAGAGAGAAAGAACTTTCAGACTCGAAGATGTAGAGAGAGAGCGTTAAATTTCTAGACTCGGAGATAAAGAGAGAGAGAGCGTTAAACTTAGACTCGGAGATAAAGAGAGAGAGAGCAAGTAGAACTTCTAGACTCGGAGATAAAGAGAGAGAGAGAGAGAGAGAGCGTTAAACTTTCTAGACTCGGAGATAAAGAGAGAGAGAGCGTTAAACTTCTAGAGACTCGGAGATAGAGAGAGAGAGAGAGCGTTAAACTTCTAGACTCGGAGATGAGAGAGAGAGAGAGCGTTAAACTTCTAGACTCGAGATAGAGAGAGAGAGCAAGTAAACTTAGACTCGGAGAGAGAGAGAGAGAGTGTTAAACTTCTAGACTCGGAGATAGAGAGAGAGAGAGCGTTAAACTTTAGACTCGGAGAGAGAGAGAGCTAAACTCTAGACTCGGAGATAGAGAGAGAGAGCAAGGTCCTTCTAGACTCGATAGAGAGAGAGAGCAGTTAAACTTCTAGACTCGAGATAGAGAGAGAGCAAGCAAACTTCTAGACTCGGAGATAGAGAGAGAAGAACTTCTAGACTCGGAGATAGAGAGAGCGTTAAACTTCTAGACTTCGGAGATAGACAGAGAGAGCGTTAAACTTCTAGACTCGGAGATAGACAGAGAGAGAGCGTTAAACTTAGACTCGGAGATAGACAGAGAGAGAGTTAAACTTCTAGACTCGGAGATAGACAGAGAGAGAGAGCGTTAAACTCTAGACTGGAGATAAAGAGTGAGAGAGAGCGTTAAACTCTAGACCGGAGATAAAGAGAGAGAGAGAGAAAAGAACTTCTAGACTCTGAGATAAAGAGAGAGAGAGAGAGCGTTAAACTCTCGACCTGGAGATAAAGAGAGAGAGAGAGCGTTAAACTTCTAGACTCGGAGATAAAGAGAGAGAGAGAGCGCTTAAACTTCTAGACTCGGAGATAAGAGAGAGAGAGAAAGAACTTCTAGACTGAGAGAGAGAAAGGGAACTTAGACTTTCGAGATAGAGAGAGAGCGTTAAACTTCTAGACTCGGAGATAGAGAGAGTGCTAAACTTCTAGACTCGGAGATAGAGAGAGAGATATGTCTCAGGATTCCGAGATAGAGAGAGAGAGAGCGTTAAACTTCTAGACTCGAGATAGAGAGAGAGAGAGCGTTGGAACTTCTTAGACTCTCGCAGATAGAGAGAGAGTGTTAAACTTCTAGACTCGGAGATAGAGAGAGAGAGAGCGTTAAACTTCTCAGACTCGAGATAGAGAGAGAGAGCGTTAAACTCTAGACTCGAGATAGACAGAGTGAGAGCAACTTAGACTTTCGGAGAGAGAGAGAGAGCGTTAAACTTCTAGATTGGAGATAGAGAGAGAGCGTTAAACTTAGACTCGGAGATAGAGAGAGAGAGCGTTAAACTTAGACTGAGATAGAGAGAGAGAGCGTTAAACTTCTAGACTCGGAGATAGAGAGAGAGAGCGTTAAACTTCTAGACTCGGAGATAAAGAGCGTTAAACTTCTAGACGGAGATAGAGAGAGAGAGCGTTAAACTTCTAGACTCGAGAGAGAGAGAGAGAGCGTTGGAACTATAGACTCGGAGATAGAGAGAGAGTTGAACTTTAGGACTCAGAGATAGAGAGAGCGTTAAACTTCTAGACTCCGGAGATAGAGAGAGCAAGTAAACTTCTAGACTTTATATAGAGAGAGAGAGCGCGAACTTCTAGACTCGGAGATAGAGAGAGAGAGCGTTAAACTTCTAGACTCGAGATAGAGAGAGAGCGTTAAACTTCTAGACTCGGAGATAGAGAGAGAGAGCGTTGAACTTCTAGACTCGGAGATAGAGAGAGAGCGGGTTAAACTTCTAGACTCGGAGATAGACAGAGAGAGAGCGTTAAACTTCTAGACTCGGAGATAGACAGAGAGAGAGCGTTAAACTTCTAGACTCGGAGATAGACAGAGAGAGAGCGTTAAACTTCTAGACTCGAGATAGACAGAGAGAGAGCGTTAAACTCTAGACTCGGAGATAGATAGAGAGAGAGCGTTAAACTTTAGACTCTAGACAGAGAGAGAGTAAGTTAAACTTCGGACTCGAGATAGACAGAGAGAGAGCGTTAAACTTCTAGACTCGGAGATAGACAGAGAGAGAGCGTTAAACTTCTAGACTCGGAGATAGACAGAGAGAGAGCGTTAAACTTCTAGACTCGGAGATAGACAGAGAGAGAGCGTTAAACTTCTAGACTCGGAGATAGACAGAGAGAGAGAAAGAACTTCTAGATCACGGAGATAGACAGAGAGAGAGCGTTAAACTTTCAGACTCGGAGATAGACAGAGAGAGAGCGTTAAACTGACTGAGATAGACAGAGAGAGAGCGTTAAACTTCTAGACCTGGAGATAGACAGAGAGAGAGCGTTAAACTTAGACTGAGATAGACAGAGAGAGAGCGTTAAACTTAGACTGGAGATAGACAGAGAGAGAGCGTTAAACTTCTAGACTAAGATAGACAGAGAGCGTTAAACTTCTAGACTTTGAGATAGACAGAGAGAAAGTTAAACTTCAGACTGAGATAGACAGAGAGAGAGCGTTAAACTTCTAGACTCGGAGATAGACAGAGAGAGAGATGTTAAACTTCTGACTGAGATAGAGAGAGAGAGTAAAACTTCTAGACTCGGAGATAGACAGAGAGAGAGCGTTAAACTTCTAGACTCGGAGATAGACAGAGAGAGTTAAACTTTAGACTCGGAGATAGACAGAGAGAGAGCGCAACCTAGACTCGGAGATAGACAGAGAGAGAGCGTTAAACTTCTAGACTCGGAGATAGACAGAGAGAGAGTGTTAAACTTCTAGACCTGGAGATAGACAGAGAGAGAGAGCGTGCAAACTTGTATCTAGAGATAGACAGAGAGAGAGCGTTAAACTTCTAGACTCGTAGATAGAGTTAGAGAGAGAGCGTTAAACTTTTAGACTCGTAGATAGATAGAGAGAAAGTGCTAAACTTCTAGACTCGAGTATAGACAGAGAGAGAGCGTTAAACTTCTAGACTCGGAGATAGACAGAGAGAGAGCGTTAAACTTGACTCGGACAGTGACAGAGAGAGAGCGTTAAACCTAGATCGGAGAGACAGAGAGAGAGCGTTTAAACTTCAGACTGAGACAGACAGAGAGAGAGCTGCTAAACTGACTGGAGATAGACAGAGAGAGAGCGTTAAACTTCTAGACTCGAGATAGACAGAGAGAGAGCGTTTGCACTGTAGACTCGGAGATAGACAGAGAGAGAGCGTTAAACTTCTAGACTCGAGATAGACAGAGAGAGAGAGCGTTAAACCAGACTTGAGATAGACAGAGAGAGAGCGTTAAACTTCTAGACTCGGAGATAGACAGAGAGAGAGCAAGTAAACTTCTAGACTCGGAGATAGACAGAGAGAGCAAGTAAGTCTCTCAGACTCGGAGATAGACAGAGAGCGTTAAACTTCTAGACTTCGAGAGGACAGAGAGAGAGCGTTAAACTTCTAGACTCGGAGAGACAGAGAGAGAGCGTTAAACTTCTAGACTCGGAGATAGACAGAGAGAGAGCGTTAAACTCTAGACTCGGAGATAGACAGAGAGAGAGTAAACCTCTAGACCTTAGATAGGCACATACATACATAGACTCGAGATAGACAGAGAGAGCAACTCACTCGGAGATAGACAGAGAGAGCGTTAAACTTCTAGACTCGGAGATAGACAGAGAGCGTTAAACTTCTAGACTCGGGAGAGACAGAGAGAGTAAAGTTAAACTTCTAGACTCGGAGATAGACAGAGAGAGCGTTAAACTTCTAGACTCGGAGATAGACAGAGAGAGCGTTAAACTTCTAGACTCGGAGATAGACAGAGAGAGCGTTAAACTTCTAGAACTGGAGATAGACAGAGAGAGTTAAATCCTCAGAGACTCGGAGATAGACAGAGAGAGCGTTAAACTTCTAGACTGGAGATAGAGAGAGAGAGCGTTAAACTTCTAGACTCGGAGATAGAGAGAGATGCTAAACTTCTAGACTCGGAGATGGAGAGAGAGTGCGAACCCCTAGGACTCGGAGATAGAGAGAGAGAGAGCGTTAAACTTCTAGACTCGGAGATAGAGATAGAGAGCGTTAAACTTCTAGATCTGGAGATAGAGAGAGAGAGCGTTAAACTTCTTAGACTGGAGAGGAGATAGAGAGCGTTAAACTTCTAGACTCGGTATAGAGAGAGAGAGAGCGTTAAACTTCTAGACTCGGAGATAGAGAGAGAGCATTAAACTTCTATACTCGGAAATAGAGAGAAAGCATTAAGCTTCTAGACCCGGAAAGAAAGAGTTATGGTAATGAGGGTGTGTGTTTTAATGTTCGTTGAACACTCGTAGTTGACTGTAAGGAAACAGTTGAATAAAAGGTTGACTAAAGAACTGATTTAATCACATGAGAGACATGGATTAATAATACAGTAACAGAGAATACTGGGGCGGCAATGCGTACGGCTTACACGCTACGCCACTTTGCGACAACCGTTCCTATGAGTAAGGTGTTTACTCCTGCAACCAGACTGGCAACTGGATTTCACCCATTCACAGTTAGATCTACCAAATGCAGACGACAATTCTACTCCTGCAGCTTCTTTTCTCGCACTTCCCGCCTGTGGAACTCGCTTCCTTATTCTTGCTTTCCTGATGGCTACAACCTCCAGGAATTTTAAATACAAGGTCAATACTCATCTCTTAACCACTTGACCCTAGTTCTTTCTTCACCACCCTGTATATCCTTTCCTTTCTCTCTACCTCTGCAACTGTTATCACACCTGTATTCCCTTCCTTCTCTTGCTCATTTCTAACTGGTTCGTCCTTCTCTTCACTCTCCTCTAATCTTTTTACTCCCTGCACATCAGTGGCGTTACCGACTTGCTCGGGGTAATGTGATTAAAAAAAATATCCACTCTTTATATATAAAAATATTTCAGTTGAAAACATCAAAATATATAGTGTCACTGCCAATATTTAAAAAGAAGTCATTTATTATTGATAACTTATCTATATTTTCTACTACTTTTCAACCATTTCTTTTTTTCAGGTCTATATTTCTAGCACAATTGTCTCTTTCATCCCAAACTTATGACCTGCTATTTTATCTTCTTTCTTTTTCAACCTTCTATCGGTATTATATTGTCTAATTTATGTTCATCTTGCTTCTATTTGCTTTTTTCTTGTTTTATGACCATACTTTTCCAATCTTATACCGATTTTTTTTCTTGCCTTATCCATTTGTTGTTCATTTTATGTCTTCTTTCATTCTCTTTGTTCTTTTCCTTTCTTCTATTTTTCTTTTTTCTTTGCTTTCCTTTCTTCTTTCTTCCCTCCTATGCCTTCTTTCTTCCATTTTTGCCTTCTTTCATTCGCCTTCATAACTCTCTTCCATTTTTGCCTTCTTTCATTCGCCTTCATAACTCTCTTCCATTTTTGCCTTCTTTCATTCGCCTTCATAACTCTCTTCCATTTTTGCCTTCTTTCATTCGCCTTCAAAACTCTTTCATTCTCTGCCTTCCTTTTGTTCCTCCCCTTTTTTCTTTGCTTTCTTTTCTCCTTTCTTCCTTCCTATGCCTTCCTTCTTTCCTTGCCTCCATTCATTCGTCTTCTTTCCTTTCTTCTATTCTTTGCCTTCCTTATTTTCTTACTTCCCTTCATTCTTCTTTGCTTTCCTTTCTTCTTTCTTACCTTCTATGCCTTCCTTCTTTCCTTTCCTTCATTCGCCTTCATCCCTTTCTTCCATTCTTTGCCTTTCATATTTTCTTGTTTCTCTTTTTCTTCTTTGCCTTCCTTCCTTCTTTCTTCCTCACTTTATTCGCTTTCCTTCCTTCCTTTCTGTCTTTTTTTCCGTTTTTTGTGTTATTTATTTTTCACGTTCTACTAAAGTGCATCAATAAATCCGTAACTTGACACGCCTTTATAAAGGAGATTATGTTGAAAAAGAAAAATCTGTTGCGTAATTTAATTTTCTTTCATCTTTTATGTACTGCATCACTTCAGAGTGTTGGCGGTTATGGCTCTCCACAATTCTGTTTTCATCACCAGCCTGTAAAAGATTTACAATTGAGTATGGCGATGGAGGAATAATGTTTGCAGTTTGGTGAATAGAGCTGAATTTTAATTTGAAATTGCCACTGTATAATGTTTGATTGATGTGGTTCACGTTCACCACTGAATTGTATGTTTAAAAATAAATATATGTGTAAAATGGATACTTTTATTCATCAATAGGCTGCATCACTTCAGAGTGTTGGCGGTTATGGCTCTCCACAATTCTGTTTTCATCAGTAGAATAACTTATTTATTATTCCTTCTTTCCTTTTTTTCTCTGTCCACTTTCTCTGTCCACTTTCTCTGTCCACTTTCCCTGGTTTGTAGCTTTCTGTTAAGTCCTTTTCATTTTTTCATGTTTGTCTTCATTACTAATTTATTTATTTCCTTCTTTCCTCATCCGATCTCTTTATTTCAAGATAAATACGTACTTTTGTGTACGGTTTCTTTTCTCCTTCCTACAATCTTTGTTTCTTTTTTATCTGTTCCTTCAGTTCCGTTTTTAATAACACTTTTTTTTCTGCTTCTTTTTATGTCTTCCAAGCCCCCTTGTCTTTTACTTGCAACAGAAGCCCTTTCCTTCGCCTATTTTTTTTTTATCTTTAAATATATTTTTCCATGTGGTAACCTACATTTATCAGCACTGTCATGTTTTCTGAGAAACCTGCTGATTACAGACTCAAACGAGGATATGATAAATGAGGTAAACACGTCTGACATATTTCTCTGTTGCTTTTAAAATACAGAACACAAAGTCTCTGCTTCGAAACCTTTGGAATCAGGCCAAGGTTATTCCAAATAAAGAACCTAGGAACCATGGACCATGGTTGGGGGCAAGGATGTTACTCAAATTAAGACGATCATATCTCTTCACAACTTTCCTAAAATTTGTAGCATTTAGTAAAATTTGTCTTCTCGTTATCTTTCCAAATCTGTTTTTCCATCCATTTACACAGGCTCGTTAGATAGGCAACACATTGCTTTCCTCTGTCTCTCAATGTCTAGTGAAAGTCGGATTTTCCGGGCCTTCTTTCTTCATTATATCTTTTCAAATTCAATTATCACTTTCTTGTTCTAAATATAAGTGTTCTTTTTGTTTCCATTTCCTCTAAAACTTCCTATTTACTCACATGCTAAAACCATTATATTCTTGCATTGTTTTAAATTTTGTATAATCAATGTGTGTTGTAGTACAGTGGATATCGGCTCGAAACGAGAAACCGGAGAGCCGAGTTCGAATTTCAGTTGAATTTGTTGTATTCATTTGCTCACAAATACTATTGGGAAAAGTATTAATCCGCCTCTTCCCTCCAGCTATGAGTTAAATAACAAAATTGATTGGGTTCTACGGCCTTGGTTGGCAACCACTCTACCGCATAAAGTAATGACAATCTACCGCGGAAAATCTTCTGCCCAGTCAGTCATATCTCTTTCTAGACATGATCGCCCAAGCGTGTATCCAGTATGGCACTTAACTGAATCGCATCACTGCTGTCTTAAATCTCTCATTCATCTGTAAGAACACTGTCTGCCACTCACTGGTATACAGGAAGTCTGATCTTATATGCCTGTTTAATAGTCTGTTCTTTGTTTCTAACGAACTTTTCCTGTTTTTAAATATTTTGCTTAACTTTTGAAAGGCACTTCTCACTGTGCCATTGAGATTCTGGCACATTTTAAATTTCAAAACATCATCTTCTATAACAAGCCTATTTAAGTTTTTAATCGAGGTGAAAAACAGTCCGCTTAGAACTCAGCTTATACTAGAAGCTTAATTACTGGGGAGCATGAAAGAAAAATATAAGGTAGCTTGGTTTTTTTAAGATTAGAATTAGATTTAAACGTAGAATAACCGAAATAAATAAGTTTCCAAATTTTCGATTTGTATCGTTTTGTTTGATTCAATCTGAAATTTCTTGATTAAATTTAGCATTGGCACACCGTCAATTTTATGCCGTATCCAGGCTTAATTCACTAGCAAGGGCTTATGAGAATAGCATATGGTCACTTCGTATCATTTCAAGTCTTTCGTAATACTACTAAATAATAAAATGAACAATGATAAGAATAAAAAGATAAATAATAGGAAAATATGAATAATAATAAAATGATGAATAATAATTATAAGATGAATGATATTGAACAATGAATAATAAGAATCAAATGGATAATAATAAGATGAAGAATGATAAGGTGAATAATGATAAAAAGAGTATGAATAATAATAATAATAATAATAATAATAATAATAATAAGAAGAAGAAGAAGAAGAAGAAGAAAAAGATGAAGAAGAAGAATATAAGAAGAAAAAGAAGAACCTCCACCACCAGTAATGCCTCTTGGGAATTCTGATCATGAATGATTGCAAGAGTTAACATGTACATGTTCTGCCCAAGTGAATCAAGATGGGTTACTGTAATATCCAATTCACCACCAGAGATATGCTTGTCAGTTGCCTGACCTTAACCAATTGGTTATGTACCCCAAAAATCGATGCAACTTGTATCTCTTAGAATTAGCTAAATTACAATTTTGTTTTACAAATAAATAATTTCTAAAAATAAGATGAAGACAGTCAGCAGCAATTTAAAGGTTTGGCTGCACAAAATAAATAAATGATGAATAATTGTTATTATCGTTGTTACTCCGATGCTACACCAGACACGACTTTCTTATCTGTGATTAGAGATGTTAACGTGTAAGTTTTAATTTTGTGAAGTAAGATGAACTACACTAAGTATCCGGTCCAGTAGCACGAATTTTCTAGACAGTTGGCTGACTATAACCAGTTGAACTCTCCCCCAGGGTCTGGCGCACTCTGCATGAGCGCAAGTATTGGGGAAGGGGGAAACATCATGACCGGGTGTCGAAAGGAACTTTGTTTTTTAAAGTTTGCTGTATGAGGCAACTTGGGAGCCATATTTACACACTTTAACACCTCCTCAATAGGGGACAGCCGAGGTAAACTGTGTTACCCTACATGAAGATATTTCTAACTTGGGCCCACCTGCATAGTTACGCGTTGCTTTTATCAAAATCTCTAACCCTAAAGCTCACATCTGGTTTGTGATGCATATGTCTGGAGTACCCTTATCAAACTGAAGGGTATGATGAGTATATTATTATCATCATCATCATGTGCCGTGTCTGTTCAGGACGTAGGCGATCATGGACTTCTACTTGCCCCTGTCTCTTCTCGCCCTTAATATTCTTCCTCATGGTATTTCTCAAGCCTCCGCACCACCGTTCATTTGCTCAAGCCCATCTCCTGTCTCTCTTTCCCTCTGTCCGTTCTGTGTGTATCAGAGTCTCCAAATCCTCCTTCCTCATTACCTGTCCCAGCAACCTCAGCTGTCTCTTCATGATGTAAAGTATAAGTTTTCTTCTCGTTTGCATCTTCACAACACCACATCGTCGCTCACGTGCTCTGTCCATGGTATCCTCAGCATCCTTCTGTAGAACCACATTTCTGCTGCCTCGAGCCTCTCTTTCATCCTTGAAGGGATCGTCCAAAATTTGCTGCCATACAAAAGAACATATATCACATAGCATTCCAGCACTTTTTTCTTCGTTTCCAATGGGATTTTTCTGTCTCCCATTACTCTGGCTCGCTTTTGAAATGCGTCCTCGGCCATGCCAATGCGTCTTCGAATCTCAGTATCGCACTTTTCATCCTCTGTCATACGCTTCACAGGCATTTAAACTTATTTACTCGCTTTATTTTAGTTTCCTGTAGGTGGTATTTTGAGGTCTTCTTTTTGCTGATGACCATAAATTCGGTTTTCTTGCTTTCTCTTGCTATCTTCTGTAGAATGGCCTACATTATATAAGACTTTGTATATTTGTACCCCGTCGTCACCTTGTTGGCGCGCTACTCTCTCAAGAAAAAGAAAAAGAAAAAAGTAGTAGTAGTAGTCATAATAATAATAATAAATTATATATTCACCGTTCAAGAATTCAATATTCCCTACTTCTGGTCTCATGCCAAAGCTGATCGATGCTTAATAATTTATGGCTCCTTCATCGTAGTATAATTATCAGCGGGCTAGACTTCTAGCCCATTAGAAGTGACTTCAATGCTCACTGGGTAGTCCATAGTGTGCCAAAGCTAAGCTACGCTGGGTAAAAAGATAGTGAGCATTTCTGGGCATACACCATGGAAATATATATTTTAAATGAAATTTTTAATCGGACATTATTTCTTATTAATAATTATTTTTTAAAACAGTTAAATTATTAAAAATCGGGTTAGATAAATAAGGAGCAGTTTTTTTCTTTTGTATAATTCTAACAAGTAGAAATAGCAACGACGAACTTTTGGAGAAAATGGAAAGAAACAGAACACTTAGAATCAAAAAGAGACTATGGCACATGATGAGGATAGAGGGCTTGGAAAATTTTATATACACATGACAGACTGAAGGCAAGAGATACAGAGTAAAGGAGCGCATGACCTACTTAGTGAACTTGAATTAACGGATAGTGGAACAAGGCTTAGCTATAACAAAAAACAAACACGAAAGAAGGTTAACAACAATCAAATCAGGAATAATCAGCTCTATACGATGCACGAAATCGCAAACAGTCAATTTATTCAAAACAAACTGAACATTATTTGTATCAGTTTGGTTATGTTAACCTCTTCAACGAAAGCAGAAAATATATCGTATAAGAGATTAGAAGAGCGTTCTCCATTATGAGCCCAATCTGAACAAATTGAACAGCATCGACGAATTTTTAGAGAAAATGGAAACAAAAGGGACAGTTATACTTAGAATCTGAAAGAGACTAGGTTAGAAAATTTGATATTCACAGGACAGATTGAAGGCAAGAGAGAGCGTAATGACACATAACCTATTTAACATGCTTAATTAAATGGATGGCAAAATAAGGTTTAGGAGAGATAAGAAAAAGACAAATTGTATTAAGAGTTACAAAATCCAGTAAAATGTGGTGAGCCATGATCATCAGCATCCTCACATAGAAGAATTTTTTCCTATTTATACCAAGTGAAGGTAGTAATCAACGAAAGGCAAATTAGGTTTAGAGAAAATGTTCAATACATCATATAAATATTTAAATATTGTGGAGCATGTAGCCTTTTTACAAATATGTGGCCTGAAAAGCGGAAATGGTTGGTAAGACAAGCTTGCAAACTATTGTTCCGCGGTGAGATATTCTTGAAGTCTATTGGATGAGGCTAACCGCAACAAATTTCTTCTATTTAGACCAAGTGAATGCAAAAATCAACGAAAGGAGCCCATTTTGGAATTACGGTTAGAGAAAATGCTTAATACACCGCATAAATATTTTTTTAAATGAATTTTTTTAATCTGAGATTATTTCTTATTACCGTTTCGTTCCTTAAACTGTGAAATTAATAATAAACATCCTAGATCTAGAAAGAAAGAAGAGCTTAATAAGATCTAGAAAGAAAGAAGAGCTTAATTTTTACTTAGTATAACTTCTTGGTCAAGGCAGATTGTTATTAATTTCGTTGTTTCAGAAATAAAAACTGGGATAGTAACCAAACGAATCTTTTACTCCCCAATGAGCTGGCATACTAGCAAACTGTCTAACTAACGAATTTAATTTCAGTATGTGCGTTGTGGTACAGTGGATATCGGCTCGGAACGAGAAAGCGGGGAGCCGAGTTCAAATTCCAATTGAATCCATTGTATTCACTTACGCGCAAATACCCTTGGGAAAGGTATTAATCCGTCTCTGCCTTCCAGTTATGGGTTAAATAGCAGGACAGATTGGGTTCTATAGCCATGGTCGGCAACCAATCTACCGCAGAAAGCAATACTGCGGTAGATTGGCAGAAAGCAATACTGCGGGATACTCTTCTGTCCAGTCAGTCATGTCTCTTTCGAGACATGATCGCCCAAGCGTGTATCACGTATGGCACTTAACTAACTGACTGATCGATATCAACTGCCGGCTATATAGCCTTTCTCAGTGCACGAAATAGTTCTCACACCACTAAAGTTTTCAATGAAAGCAATGCTCATACCTTTTTTTGAAAAACAAAAAAAAAAACTTAAAATAAGATCGATAGATAAAAATCGTCCATTTAATGTAGGGTTTTTCTTTTGATAAGGTGTCTAAAAATTTTCATTGACTTCGATCGATGTTAATAGTTCTAGTGTATAGCTGACTAAATACGACATAAGATTACAAATACGAAGCCTGCTGCAGAAAAGGAAATGGTTTGTGAGATAAGCTTGCAAACTATTGTTCCGCGGTAAGATATTCTTGAGGTCTATTGGATGAAGATAGCCGCAACACTCACACATCTATCCATCCATCTATCTGGCTTCATTCAATATATTTTTTGATTTTAAAATTTTTGAAAAATCTGAGATTTTAGATAATTTTTAAGATAAATTTTAAACAAATATACTGTTTTTGACAGATCTAAAAACCTAAAAAAAAAAACACTAGTTAGAAATATCTGTTGGGCACCTTTCTTAATGCAATGATTAGTACATTCGACTTCATACGGAATTCGTTTCTAAATGTGCATCCTATATATATATATAGATAGATAGATATATATATAATTCAAAAATTTTAAAATAAAAAAATACATTGAATGAAGCTAGCCGCAACACTCACACATCTATCTATATATATATTTGTTTAAAATTTATCTTAAAAATTATCTAAAATCTCAGATTTTTCAAAAATTTTAAAATCAAAAAATATATTTCTAAAAAAACATTATCAGCAAGAATATGTGCGAAATATTGGAAAAAATGTTTTAATCGCGCAGAAATGTATTAATTTGTAAAATATATTTCAATTGTATTTCGAAACCGGCCATACATAATTGAGAGAAAACATATGCCCGATTTTAGTGCATACATGAATATTTATTACAAAGAATGTAAGAAAAGTTTCTTTTACATTTTTTAAAATTTATTTATACGTATGAATATTGAATAAATATACTTATCTGGTAAAACGTAAATTCTTTCTGATTGAATTTCTTAGATAAGGTATTATTATTATTTTATATATTTCTCGGATTTGCATTCTCAACTTACTCATGATGATTCTTGTCCAAAGTTTGAACTAATTTGTGAATTAAAAAATTTAACTTACCCATATGTTCTCTTATCTTTTTATTTCCTAGCTTACCTGTAAATAATAGTTCGTGAAAAGTAAATGTCTATGTGAAATTTGCTCTCTGTATCGACGTTTTTTATCATCGATTTTTTTTGTGAAGGTTAAATTGTAAGTAAATGAGGAGACAGCGTAAAAAGATGAATAATACTAATAGTCTTACTAACTTCGGTTTCCATAAACTTGAAACCGTCATTAATTATTTATATATTTCCAACAGAATTTATATTTTCAATGGTTTAATTGAATATATCTTGTGCCCTCGGGCCAAGTTATTTGCATCTTCTATCCCCTACACAAAGCCACTTAACTCTTCTTAACGAATCCTTACTAAAAGATTAAATATGAGTTATATTTTTAAACTGGAACATGTGAATTCAGATTTTTTAAAGCCAGTCTTTTACACCGAACATTAAAATAAAAAAACATTACAAATTTATCCTTCTAATTTCAATGCTTTTTGTTTTGTTTAGCTTTAAATTTTTCTAATAAACTCTTTTCTTTTTAAATAACTTTAGTAAACAAGAAATACTTTTTTTTTTCGTGTTTACCTACCTTACCGAATGCTTTTTTCCGGCGAACCGTTAAACTTTCTTTTGCCAAAGAATCTATCCCATCTGCAGTAGCAATAACTACTACTGCTTTTATCAGATGACGATTCCTACAACAAATACTACTACTACTATAGCAAATTATATTGTTATGGGTACAAATAACTGTATTGCCTTACGCACAGTATGAACACATGTTGTTTTGTTACACTTGCAATTTCTTAAATGATGGTCAAATTAAAGTTTCATGATAATTTCTGTTCTTACTCACGTTTGTAGAAAACCGAATCAACAGTTAAAAATGTGATTTTCAGTCGAATGGTTTTGAGTTTCGGATCTTTTAGTTAAACAATATAAAATTGAAACTACTTTTATTAATCATCCAAAATTATGAATATATTTTTTAAAGAACATTAATTTTTTTTTTATTTATTTATGTTTACTTATCAACAGAATTAAACATGATTGAAAATATTTTTTCTATTCTGGTAATTTCGTCAGACAAATTGATAATTGTACTAATTAGAAATAGGATTATTTTTGTTATGTCTCTTTGGGATGTGGTAGATCATGCCACAACCTATGTACTATCGCAATAATTTAGTTTATTTTTTTAATCTAATATTTTTTTAAATGAAGATATTTGTCGATGTAGTTGTCCAATAGACACTGCAACTAGAAATATTTTTTCAATATTTTTCTATGCCATGAGAAAGCATGCCAGATTATACATATCAATTTTTTAAAATCAAATTTGATAAAGGTTATAGATATCCAGTTTGCGAAGAAGATTCATTGTAAATTCCCCCACTTATGGAAACCAAAACAAAATATGCTTATACGATGTAACCTTTTAATCCGTCCAGCTATAAGTTAGATAGTGTCTGTAGAAATCATTTTTTATTCTAAAAAAAAAAATATATATATAAATACAATATTCACTGAAAACAAAGATTTTTTTCGTACAATGCGAACTATGTTTGATAGGGTTGATAAGACGTAAAAAAAAAAACAGCTAGTCAATTTTTAAACTGTAAAAACAAAAAAAAATAATAGAATTTTTTTTTTAAATTCTTAATCTGAAATGCTAAATTGATAATAGTATAAGAAGGAACTCCAAATTCCGAATTTTATTTTTTTATTTTTTGCATTTTAAGAAATCATGTCATTCTGTCATTATATATATATATATATATGGAATTAGTATTAATGTACAGAAATTTGTCACTTTCTATCTGTAAATCACTGAAAAAACAGCAATCTTGGTATTAAGCACCATCACAACTTCACACACACACACACACACACACACACACACTTATATATATATATATATATATATATATATATATGTTAAATATTCTTTAGACGGTATTTTTGGGCAGCATGAAATTTTTGGTAATGAATTGAAGTGTATTTGCGCTTGGTGACATATTTTGAAATTTGAGTGAAGTGAAATGTATTTTGGTGAAAAAAACTCGGCCAAGCGCGCAAAACGTGAAATGTTTTCAGATTTGAACTTTTATTTTGTCTACAGGGGTCATAAGCCAACTCCTGTCCTAAATTAGTTTTTACCGGAAGATTGCTGTCAATGGCGCGGAAGTGATGTTCAGCTGACAGTTAAAATTTTGAGTAGTAATTTTAATTTTGATTTTGCAGGGGTTTAGACGCAACTGTTGAAGCATACGGTTGAATAAAATCGAAGTCTTCTTGATGGGGGTGCTGACAACTCTGACTAACAACCTTCTAACCCATGGTATGCCACCGAAGATGTATGAAAAATAAAAATAAAGTATACTTAATATTTTATTTACATTTGAGTCTGGTCCAATTGTTTTAGACGGAGGCGTCTGGTGCAGATTGTAGGGGCCTCGTTTATGCTTGTCAAATAGGCCTTATGCCAAACACAACCGAAGTCCCCACAATTTAAAATATCAGAAGGTTGGATGTTGAAATGTGGAAGGATAAAGTATTTCGTTTGTGCATTAAAGTAAAAATTTTATTAACAGAATAATAAAATTGTAAAACTAAAAGTAAAAAGTTAAAAGAGAAAATATAATATAATAATACTCGCCGGATCGTCAGGACAAGGGCCAAAGTCCTGACGACCCGGCGAGTGAAACCGCGGTCGGCTTTGGCTCATTTTTAGATTTAGTTCGTATCTTTGCTCTACTTTCGTACTTTCGTATTGAGCTCTTTACTGTTAAGGTTTTCCTCTTGGGTTTGTTTTCTTTCGAACACAGCTTTTGCTTTGTTTGTTTCCTTTTTTGATTCCCCTTTTCCCATTTGGTATTACTTTTTGGGATTGACGACTAAATTTACAGTTTTGTTAACTGTAGGACTTAATGATTTTAGTCATTATTAGTGATACTGTTTTGTTGGGACGTTTTACAATAATAATAATAATAATAATTATATATATATATATATATATACTAGCAGTATAGCCTGGTGTAGTGAAAGCTTTAAAACTAATCCATAGTCTTGGAGCTCAGACTCTACCGAAAGAATATTTGTGACGTTTGGTGAGAATCGGATAAAAATAAGGACATACAGACAGATAAACAGACGCACACACAAACTTATATATAGATATATATATATATATATTATCGCTTTTCTGCACTATTTTAAAAACTGCAACCTTGAAACTTCTGAATATCGTTTCTTATGTCTTTGTCTATGAGTGTACCAAATTTGATTAAAATCGGACCACTCCTTCTATAACCCGATTTTTCGATTATCGATCTTCGATATTTATCGGGGGTACCTGGACACAAAACCTAGCTAAGAACACTCGCAGACGCTTATAGTACAACTATGCAAATTTTCAAGAAAATCGGTTCAGCCGTTTCAGAGTCTATAGGTAACGGATACACACACACACACACACAAAGGTTCATTTATAAATAAGTTTATATATATATATATATATATATATATATATATATATATATATATATATATAGGGAATAATCACAAATCCACATTTAAGCTGAAAAACATAAAAAATTGTACCAAACTGGCTAGCCAAACATGGAAATTAAAACAAAATGTGAAAAAGACCCTGATACAACATGGATTATAGAAAGAAAAAAAAGCTACACTTTATAACGGTGCTGATATCTGCAGATTATACCAAGAGAAAAAGTTAGACATAATATTGTTTTCAGAACAAAAAAAAAAAAAATACTAAATATAAAAATCAGAAGTAATGTCCAGATGTAATCACACCTATAGAAACATCTTAGGATCATACAAACCTGGAAAAAAAATGTTTTAAGATCCCTAAGTAACCCCATTTCAATTTTTAAAATTTTTGTTTGTTTAAAAATTCTGGTCACGCGTTCGTAAAAATCCATGTGGTACGTTTGAAAAGCGTTAGCAAATCAGTTATTATAACTCTTCTGAGGATACCGAAAGGTTGAAATCTAGGATGCAGAAATAACTCATTTCCAAATGAAAAATATTCAAAAGCGCTACAATATAAATGTATTGAACTTAATTTTAATCATATTCTAACTATATATATAGTCATCCGCAGACTCAACTGTACGGTTAAACATCTCATAGCTTCTAGCCAGGTTTGAAACCCGACCGAATCGATATTAGTCGGCTATTCTACCTCTAAGCTATGGACATTGGGTGAAGGAAGATATATTTTAGCGTGTTATATACACAATATAAATATACGCCAGTAGCCGAGAGTGTTCAAATTCATTACTGAATGAACGATGCGTAAATAGCGGTGAGTAGCTACTGTTGTTAAAGTCCACCATTTCTCCAAAGTGCTCAACTGACGGGCGTGAGCGGATATGAAATATAATTATAAATATTTTTTTTTATTTAAAATTAATTTGATTTACATTGCAACATAGAAATTTCTGTTTCGAGATTTTGCCTCGACAACAGGCAATGTTGAATTCCTATATAATCCAATATAAAATATAGAAATTATGAAATATATGGATATGAAATATATGCATATAAAATATATATATTCCATATATATATATAAATATATATGAAACATATATATTTCATATAAAGAGAGAAATTAAATATATTTTTTTTTTCTAAACATATACTGTTAAATATGAGACAATGAATGTCTATTATGTTTAATCATGAGCCGTTCTAAACGTCGTATTTTGGTTTTAATTTCAGTTGAAAATAAAAACAAAAATTCTCCAACATTTGGATAATTTTTTTATTAATTTGGTTCTAAGCTTTCGGCTCACATGAGCCATCTTCAGAGAGGTTATTAAGACGGTAACACAATAACATCCACCATCACCGACGATTTTATTTTGTGTTGACATAAAACTCCGCTAGGCAACGGCAATAGTTACCAAAAATAACAAACGCAGTTCGCAAATTTGCAATGCGGTTCTATGACGTCACACCGCGTGATAGCGCGAAATGACAATAGAACCATGTATTCAAATGCAATGTAATGTGTAATGACCAGATTTTCTACAATAAAAAATCGCAAAAACCTTTTCTTTCATTTTATTTCTATTTGTAAGTAAATTTATAAATAAAAATTTCTAATGAATTTACTTTCCAACCTTGACATTCCTGTCTTTGCTAAAATTCAACCAATATTTTGTTTTTGTTTAATCTCTAGCGATTTGAAAAAAACTGTAAAACTTTCGACCATGGTATAGTATGTGGCCTTCCTCTTTGCTTCTGGTATAGTATGTGGCCTTGTTCTTTGCTTCTGGTATAGTATGTGCCCTTGGTCTTTGCTTCTGGTATAGTATGTGCCCTTGGTCTTTGCTTCTGGTATAGTATGTGGCCGTGCTCTTTGCTTCTGGTATAGTATGTGGCCTATCCTCTTTGAATGTGTCCTACCTCAGTAAAAGTATATTCATAGTTATATGTATTCAGCTAATTATTGAAACTAATTATTTTCCCCCAGCCCTTACCAGACAGTTATATTTCCTTATCATTACGTTTTTAAGGGTGGGCCACATGCTATACCAGTGACAGAATTTCGCATGTGGACCACATAACTAGTGACAGAATTTCGTAGGCCACATACTATACCGGCACCAAACATTTTTTTATTTCTGATTGCAGTTCCAATTGTACAATCCAATTATTTGATATATTTTATTTTATAAAATATGCAATTATTTTCATAGATAAAACTGAATAGTTATAATATTCTTATATACCTTTTTATTTAACACCGTAAAACTAATTGTCTAAATACGAGTTACTTCCGGTCACTTTAATGTAAAATATCTTTGACATTTATTCGTTTTACAATTACTTTGAAGACTTATGCATAAAGAAGTTAAGATGATGATAGGGTTAGAGCAATATACTCGCAGAAAGGTATAAAACATAATTATTGATGACGAAAAGGGTGCCATAAATTACAAAGAGTATGTGCGTTTGCGGGGATAGCTAAACCAGATGTAGATTTTTCATTATTTTATTTTTTATTCGATCTGCTCATAAAATGAACATTTTTCTTTAGATATATTACCACACTATAAACATTTTTGGTTTTGATCTTAAACACGCATAATTTTTTTAAAACAATTCGCAGCAAGACGTTAGGAGGCCACTAAAGGTAAGAGACAGAACGAGAAACCCAATATTTGTATACATTTCTGAATTTAGGAGATGTTAGAAGTATAGAGTTGAAGTAGAATTTAGAAGAAACCGGAAACCCCAACCCTAAATAGGAAACAATGGATAAACCTTTAATCCTATTCAAAAGACTAAGGAGGATTGTGACCCGGACGATAAGTGAACCTATCTACTCTTATTGATGAAAAATAAACAAACAATAGATGAACCTATCTACTCGTAAATAATATTTCAGAGTTTAGGAGGAAGCGTTAGAAGTATAGAGTTATAGAATTTAGATGAAGCCAGACACCAAGTCCTAAACAAGAAACAAGGAATAAAGCTCTGTTTCCGTTCAAAAGACCGGGGAGAAGTATTTTTATTAAATTTTCGCTTTTCGCTTGCACTTATTTTCTGAAATTAGAGCTATAGGCCTTTTCTCCCATTGAAACAATATTAAACTTTTAGATAACTAAGCTTTTGGAAAACGGAAAATGAAGTTTTCCAGTTTATTTAAAAGAATAATTGTAGTAATTCTTTTAGACAAATAGTGCAGCTCAACTTAACAGCATTTTCATAGAATTGTGCCAAGAAGACACATTTGTCTTCTGTTTGTTCTCAGTTCCAGCAAAATGCTGGGGTCTGAAGTTCGGCAAGCTTCTCAATGTTGCTGTGGATATTTCTTATTTATGTGGTATCAATATTTTGACAAAGGCCTTCCCCAGTCTATGGGAAGTATTTACAATTCCAGATATGATGGTTGGTATAGGAATGCCTGCTTTGTGAGTTTTATTCTCTATTTTGAAAATTAGTGGCAGTAATGGTTATAGACAAATAGTACAGCTTAGATTAATAACGAAGAAGATACATTTAAATTTGACCTTATGTTTTGACCTCAATTTCAGCAACAACTGAATGTATTTTTTGCATCCTTAACGTTTTAGCAGAGCAAGGTATTAAACTGCACACTCAAGAGCCCAAAGTTTCTAACATTAAGGCTGGTTTGAAATGATTCTATTTAGCTTTATGCATTTTAAGAAGATTTTTAATTTATATAAAGCCTCACAAAAATAAATAAATAAATAAATAAATAAATAAAAATACACACAGACACACATTTTAAGAATTATGAAATTTGTGTGTTGTTGTTGTAGTAGTATTGCAATTTTTTCTTTCGTAATATTGAAAAAATATCCAAAACGTTTTGATTCGAAATACTCAAAATAACAAAATTATCTCCATCACACGTTCACCAACAAAAGTATTTTCACATATTATCTAGACATGCAAAAATGAAAAAAAAAATTAAAAAATAATAAAGGGTGATATTTTTGGTTCGCCCACTTCACAAAAGAAGGTGACACAAGGTCAGTTTAAAGTGGGTTTAATGGCAATACCGTGGAAAAATTGCTTCAATACCCCCCTCAACTCCCCAGCATTTCCCCCTTTGAGGATACCTCAGGCGCCGGATAATGAGATCCTGGGAGGAGGCTTTTTTTTTTTTTCATTTTTTTAATCATATCACCCAGAGCAAGGTGGTAACGCCACTGATGCGCAGGGGGCTACGGAAGAGTGAAAAGATTGGAAAAGAGAATGCTGGAAACCACATCCTAAACAGGGAACAAGGGATGAGCTTCTTCACCAGTTCAATAGACGTGGGTGGGGTGTGAAACGGGCGATAGTTTAGTCTATCTACTCCAATTTAAAAAAAAAAGAAAAGAAAAGAGTGAAAACATTGGAAAAGAGAAAGCCGGAAACCACATCCTAAACAGGGAACAACCTGTTCATTGAGTTTAATATTAATTTCAAATTGCCTTGATAGAAGCGAACTCCTAAACAAGACTGTAATTTATTCCAGATAACTTCCAATCCAAAGGTAAAAAAAAATTAAATATTTACATTGTTTACATTGTTTAATATTCAAACGACACCCCTTTTAATAGGAATAGGATTAGGATTAATTCTGTCTTGAAGAAATCCAAGAGTTTACTGCAAGATGCTTACTTTTAATTGTATTTAAGTATGAGTATTGTAGTGACGGCTCGGATCCACACTTTCAGGCTGCTTAAAATGAAAAAAAAAAAAAACTATTCCACTTTATATGAGCAGCAGCAGTTGTATGTGTAAGACGTTATGTGGTTTTTACGTTGCAGCTGTTCTCAAAGCCGCCAGTGCTAACGTCTAGTGCAATCTACAGCTATATACAGACGTAGCCTTTTCATATTTATTTAATTAATGTCAGATCAATAATTTGAGAGTGTTTACTTCCAGTGTGTGTACATAAGAAAAAAGACAAAACGAGTATCCAAGACAATAAAACAGCTATAAATCATGCTCGCGTAAATCACTTAAAATAATTTGGATTATTTCCTTTTTAAAGATTATATTGAATCTTAAAAAGTATCAATAGTATCAAAATACAGTTGATTAAGAATTAGTACTGAAAGATGTGCGTTGCGGTGCAGTGGATATCGGCTCGAGACGAGAAATCGGAGAGCCAAGTTCGAATTTCAGTTAAATTCGTTGCATTCACTTACACGCAAATACCCCTGGCAAAGATATGAATCCGTCGCTTCTCCCTCCAACTATGGGTTAAATAGTAGAACATATTGTCTTGGTTGGCAACCAGTCCACCGCAGAAAGTAATGGCAACCTACTGCGGGAAAATCTTCTGCCTAGTCAGTCATGTCTCTTTCGAGACATGACCGTCCAAGCGTGTATTACGCATGACACTTAACTGACTAAATGAAAGAATAAAAAATGCCTCTTTTTGAACAATTTAGTTTGCCTGAAGAAAGTCGAATACTTAAGTTTCTGATTCAAGTTAACTTTTTGACACAATTTAGTTAGTTCGACTCTGGTTGACTATTAGTGAATTTGATTCTCACTGAGAGCTGCATAGAAATAAATGCCATTAAAGAATCCAGGAAGGACTGACATGTCGTAAAACCCACTAAGCCTAAGCTAAAATCATTTGTATTTGATTTTCAAGGTAAAATCATTTGCAATATATTTTCATTTGTAATCTATTCTCATAGTGAAATCACTTGCGAAGTATTTTCATAGGAAAATAACGCATTTTCATGATAAAATCACTTGCAATCCATTTTCATAGTAAAATAATTTGTAATGCATTTTCAAACTGAAATTATTTATAATACATTTTCATAAAAATCTTTTCCAATGTATTTTCATAGCATAATCATTTCAAGGAATTTTAACACAAAATAATAATTAGTAAGGCTAGTCTGGGTTAGTATTTAGACTCACTAGGGAGTACAATTCTTACGGAGTGCTCCATGCAAAATTCAATTTCAGATAATCCAAAAAGAATTGACATGTCTAAATACATGTCCATCAAAAGTTAACAAATCTATCTATCTAAACTTATTTATAAATGGAACTTTGTCTCTCTCTCTCTCTGTGTATCCGTTACCTATAGACTCCGAAACGGCTGAACCGATTTTCTTGAAAATTTACACATTTGTACTATAAGCGTCTGCGAGTGTTCTTAGCTAGGTTTTGTGTCGAGGTACCCCCGATAAATATCGAAAATCGATAATCGAAAAAATCGGGTTATAGAAGGAGTGGTTCGATTTTAATCAAATGTGATACACTCATAGACAAAGATATAAGAAATGATATTCAGAAGTTTCAAGGTTGCAGTTTTTACAATAGTGCAGAAAATCGATAATATATATATATATATATATATATATATATATATATATATATATATATAAGACAAGATGTGTGTGTGTGTGTGTGTTTATCTGCATGTATGCCTGTATTTTTTCAGCCCTTTTATTTTAGTTTTTGCTTCAGGGTGCCTCTAAGTAGGTATAATTGTATTTCTTAGTCTCAGCCATGATACCATTTACTCAGAGGACTTATTTAACCTTCAAAATTCAGTTTAGGACGAAAAAAATTTTTTGATATCGATACCAGAAAATCAAAATTTGACTTACATCCATTCATTTTTCTTTCAGTCTACGGTTTCGCTTTAACTGGAAACAACTATTGCATTTTAGTCTTTCGTGCCAACGTCCAAAGAGTCTGAGCTCCAGGACCATGGATTAGTTTTAAAGCTTTCATTACACCCGAGCAACGCCGGGCTATACTGCTAGTCTAACGTAAAATCATTTGAAATGCATTTCAATGATAAAATCATTTACAACGCATTTTCATGCTAAACTCAATCACTATACTTTCATCGAGAAATCAGTTGCAATGCATTTTCATGAGAAAATGATTTTCAGACGCCTTAGCAGGGTGTAATAGCGAGAAAAGTAGGCCATTAATAGTGAACTAGAACCTTACTGAGTGACACATGATCCTTACCTTGAGCAAATTAAATATTTCTTAACCACTGTCGCAACAAGAATTAATTTTATTTTAATTTAGTTTAAAAAATAATATAATTTTAGTGACGGGACCCTATACAACAGCTGCTGATTTTCCCTCATTCTAAATTAATAGGTACAGGTTCCTGAATGTCGGGAAATTAAATTCATTAGAAGTTTCATTTTATATATTTACTTACCAAGAAAAATAAAAAGAGAGAAATTTTTTTTACATTTTTTTATTGTGTCAGTTTTTCCAGACAATTTAATGTCAATAGAAATAGGGCCCTGCATTTTTATTTATTTATTTATATTCCGATATATTTAAAAGACAAAAATATATCTATCGGTGGAGTTGTATAATAGTCACTTCGATCAAAAATAGTTTTTTATTAAAATATTTTTTAATCTCTCTCTCTCTCTCACTCTATATATATATATATATATAGATCTGTAGCTCACTAAAAATTGGAAGTAGAGAGTAGAGTTAGGGATGCAAGTTGCGTCAAATTCAAGTTCGTATAATTTTGTTTAAGGTTACTTTCTTACTTGTAAAATGTTTAACGTATTCATAAAGGTGTAAAAGAAGTAAAACATTGTTATTTATTCATGAGAGTGTAAAGAATTTTTATACATTCATAGAAGGATAATCTTTTATCTATCTATTCATAAAAGAATAATGAACGGCTAAATACTATCCTTCCGTAGCACTGATGGCTATGATCAAAGTGTAGTATCTGTTTCCTAGCCGCTGAAAATAGCCAGTAATTATTATCTGTCACTCCAGTAGGGATCCAGATTCTGTCGTTTCAAATATTAAGTATTTTTGAGCAGCATGAAATTTTTGGCAATGAAGTGTATTTGCGCTTAGTGGCTCAGATATCTTGAAATTTCAGTGAAATGCATTTTGTTGAAAAGGGAAAATATTTTCGAATTTGGATTTTTTTTTTTTGTTTACCAGGGTCAGAAAATTATGCCCCAGATTCAAGTGTGTACCGGAAGACAGCTGTCAACTGCGCGGAAGTAACGTCAAGCTGACAGAAACTTTTTATTAGTAATTTTAGTTTTCGTTTTGAAGAGTCACATCACAACCGTCGAAGCGTACGGTCGAGTAAAATCGGATCTCCCCGATGAGAGGGGTGTTCTGATCAAACAACCTCTTAAACCATGGCACGTGACCAAAGATGTCTTTGTATGAGAAATATAAATAAAATATATTTTATATTTTATTTACACATGGGTCTGGGCCAACTGTTTTCAACAAAGGCGTTTATTGCAGATTGTATTTGTTGTTACTGACGGGAGAGACGAAAAGACAAAAGAGATGAAGAAGATTATGAAATGTTAAGTAAAACTGATTTTTGTAAAGAAGTCGGGTTGAGTGGTCCCCAACGAAATGAAGTATTTGTCTGAAGAAGTCGGGTTCAGTGGTCCCGACGAAAAGGATTTATGATTTGAGTTTTAAGCGCGCCCCAGAAGTTTTGAGAAGCACCGTCGTTGTAGCGGTCGCAGTTGAGGCTCCAGAATTTATGCAGTTTAATTTTCGCCCTCGTGGTCGCAACATTTGTCGTATCATCATCATTGATCCAGCAGAGTTGAACACAAACAACATTGCTTCAAAAGAATTGTTTCCGTCGAAAAGTGATCATATAACACAGAAGGCATGTGGCGCTTTGTTTGTTGTCTTTCGTCATTTAATATCTATTTGCACGCCAATATACCCCTCGCAACAAAAATAACGATCTAGCAGTCCAAAGTTAAATAAACAATGAGTTTACACATAAGAGATCTGATCTTGGTTTTCATTTTAATCCCGTACAACGGATGTGCGTTGTAGTGTAGTGGATATCGACTCGGGATGACAAATCGGGAAGCCGAGTTCAATTCCAGTTGAATTCCTTGCATTCACTTACGCGCAAATACCCTTGGGAAAGGTATTAATCCATCTCTTCCCTCCAGTTATGGGTTAAATAACAGGACAGACTGGGTTCTATAGCCTTGGCTGGCAACCAATCTACTGCAGAAAGCAATGGCAACCTACTGTGGGATAATCTTCTGCCCAGTCAGTCATGTCTGTTTCGAGACCTGATCGCCCAAGCGTGTATCACGTATGGCACTTAACTGACTGACAATTATAACGTTAAAGGTCTTAGATTATGTTTAGTGATGATGTCGTCTGGGCAGTTCATTTTTTTTCTTCCCTTAGATTTCCGCACCATAATAAATCGACATCGGTTGATGATCAGGGTGGTCGTTTGACAGATCAAAAATTAATGCCTGTTTTTAAGTTACAACGGATTTACTAATAGAGGTATAGACATTATGCTAGAAAAAACACACATGTCTTCGTAGTCTAAAACGAGTCCTCAGCTTAGACTCCTTTCTTCCCTTTGCCTTTTAAAATGTAGTACCTGCCCATATTTAATTACAGCAGAATTAACAGTAGAAGCACACGAAAATGACCTTAGAAATATCGAGAATGTCAATCTACTTCTCAATATATTATATTTACTATATAGACTATGTATTATTTGCCTTCTCAATCGTGGCACGAGAGTTGGCAACACCGTAATAACTGTTTTACTTTAATCTCGGTATCTCACTCATTTTAGATACCTGAGTTTTAGAGTCAATTTTAAAAAATAAAAAGCATTCTTGAAGCTTCAATTTAGCTTCAACTGAAAGCCAAATAATTAATTTTACTATTTATAGTATGCAAAATACTCTGGTGTATTTCAAACAGAAATTAAATTGATTGGAATCTAATTTTTTTCAGTTTTTGCCTATTTTTGAGCGATTGACACATTTGTAAACAAAAGTTAATTCTCGGTTTTAAAAATCTTGCAGTAATAAAATATATATCTGTGACATATTAATTTTGAAAAATTAGCAAATTGAAAATTAAACTAATCTGATTACATGTTTATAGCAAGAAATTTAGAATAAAAGTGTTTCTTAATCATGAAGCTCTGATTTTTCTGACCTTTGAAATAAGTGATGACAGCCAGATGTGTTAACAAGCTAAGTATTTTTGACCAGAATTGATATAAATTTATGAAACCTAAGTGGACCTTTGGTAAAGGGAACAACGCATGAAATACGTGATCTTTTAATATGTCACTTAAGATATCTGATAGTTTTTTAAATATGTACAATTTAACATAAAAATTTAAAATTATTTTTAAAATCTTAATGCTTAATGATTTGTATTAAGCTTTTTGATTTTCTATTTGTAAATATAGTCTTTACATAATAAATTATGAACTGAAAGGGCCAAGTGACAAGAAGAAATTTAAATGATGTGTGAAACTTTATAAATCATCATAATAAGCAAAAACAAAATGAAAACAATTCTTATAAAAATACATTATTCATCGAAAAATTTTTCTTTTTTTTTTAATATAGGATATCCTTAATGTATATTATTTATAAAATCAATTAAAATTTTATCTAAATTAAAAATGGCGTAATTTTAATGCATTATATTTCGGTAAAATTACTTAAAAATATAGATGATCCACATTCCTCAAAGTGTTCTGCATTTAACTAATAAAACATAATTAGGGATCAGTATTGAATTCCTAGCAATTTCATGAAATTAATTGGACAGGGTATAACAGATGTAAAAATATATATATAAATTTTTTCCCAAGATTTTCTAAAAATAATAATTGCGTAAATAACAACATTTACTTGTGAATACATCCCAAAAGTTTCCTTAAAATCAGACAATAATTTGATTTTTGCAAGAATTTCCAAATTAATGTCTTTCAACGCCCAAAATTAGTTGCATAATATTACGTTTGCCATAGGGAATAGCTAACGAAAAAAGTTAACCAAAATTTTAAACGTGCTAGAAAGGATAAAAAAATTAAACAATAATAAACAAAAATTAATCTTTTGTCTTAATAATAACATAAACATTTTTATGATAAATCATTTTTCATTAAGTTTGGGCCCATTTAACATCCTGCTATGCTGTTATTTTTAGCTAATGAGTAGAGGTACCTACTTTAATCATAGCAGATTTAACAGTAGCTGAGTAAATATTTCGGGAAGTGTACGGTAATAATTAGCTAGTTTGTCTGGTTGATTGTTACTATTAAGCAGTAGGACATATCCTCGTCTGGTTAGCTATTATTGTTAAGGGTGAGATATATCCGACCTAATGGTCGATACATTTCTACCCTTCTCCCAAATTAAGCTAAATAAATGATTTGGGTGTTTTGTCTGGTTAACTAATACTTTTTAGGAGTGGGTTATATCCAACCTAATGTTAGATATATAACCACTCTTCTTTCACTTTAAGCTAAATAAATATTTTAAGAAGTTTGGTATGCAGTAATAGCTAGTTAGTTTGTCTGGTTAAATATTACTGTTAAGAAGTGGGAAATATTCACCCTAATGTTCGATATATTTCTTACCCTTCTTCTAAATTAAGCTAAATAATTATTTTGGGAGGTTCGGTATGAGGTAATATATTGTTTGCCTGGTTAACTATTACTGTTAAGGAGTGGGGTATATTCACCTCAATGTTCGATATATTTAAGCCCTTCTCAAAAATTAAGCTAAATAAATATTTTGAGGGGTTTAGTGCACAGTAATAGCTAGTTTGTCTGATTAAATATTACTGTCATGGAGTGGGATATACCCAAGCTAATGTTCTATACATAACTACCCTTTTACGCAAGTTAAGCTAAATAAATGCTTTGGGGATGTGGTGTACAGTAATAGCTAGCTACTTTGTTTAGTTAACAACTGCTGTTAAAGAGTGGGATATGTCCATCCTAATGTTCGATATACTTCTACCCTCCTCTGAAATTAAGTGAAATAAATGTTTTGGGAGGATTGGTATGCAGTAATAGCTAGTTAGTTAGTCAGGTTAACTATGACTGTTAAAGAGTAGGATATATCCACTCTAATGATCGATATGGTTCTACTCTTTTATCAAATGAAACTAAATAAATGTTTTGGGAAGTTTGCTGCGCAGTAATAGCTAGTTGTTTTGTCTGGTTAACTATTACTGTTAAGGAGTAAAATATATTCACCTTAATGTTCGATATATTTAGACCCTTCTCCCAAATTAGGCTAAATAAATATTTCGGGAGGTTTGGTTGCAGTTAAGCCGTAGGAAGATGGTTAAGGTTATTTTTTTAATCCGCCTTGTGTCAAACATAACCGAACTCTCTACAACTTACAGATTTATTCGTAATTATCAGAAGGTTGTCAGCAGGTTGGTTGTAGATTGAAATGCGTGGATTTGTGGAAAAATAAAGTTTACCGTTTGTATGTTGAAATAGAAATTTATTGATAGAAAAGAATAACATGAATTGGTAGAAGTTAAAAGTTCATGAGAAACAATTTAATGAATTAAAGGAATCAAGAGTTCGTAGTAGTAAATTGTTGGAAAGAGTTTATGTGTACGTAAGCAGGAACGTATATGTATGTATGTATGTATGTATGTATGTATGTATGATCTTTTGATGGGTAAAAGTGTCTTTGAAGTATTCGCTTAGTCTTAAAGGGTTCCGTGTGGTTATCAAGTAGGCAAGTGAACGATGAAGAAGCAGTTGAATGGTGAACGATGAAGAAGATGAAAGGGAAGAGGTGAGAGAGAAAGATAGAAACAATAATAATAACGATCGCTTGACATTTGTCAAAGAAAACGTGTTAATTGCTAGTTATCTCTTAACTCTCTGAAGCGACTGTCGTCCTTGCTCGTCTTTTATTTCGTTTGGGAATTCACTCCCGGATGTGATTCTGGCCTTTCCATTGGACGAAAAACATTTCGCATCGAGGTGTGAAATTTTGCGAGTTTTGTGTGATAAACAAAGTTTGTAAATTCGAGAAACTTCGTTTATTTCTAACAATGAGTCAGATTTGAATTTTTAAATCTAGAATTTGTTTTGTTCACTACACAGTAGTAGATTGTTCGTCTGGTTAACTATCACTGATAAAGAGTGGGGTATATCCAAACTAATGTTCGATATATATCTACCTTTCGCTTAAAATAAGCTAAATAAATATTTCTGGAGGTCTGGTGTGCAGTAATAGCTAGTTAGTTGGTTTGGTTAACTGTTACTTTTAAGCGGTAGGATATGTCCACCCTAATGTTGCATATATTTCTACCTTTCTCACAAATTAAGCTAAATAGATATTTCTCAGAAGGTTTGGTATGCAGTAATATATAGTTATAAATATAGCTAGTTAGTTTGTCTGGTAAACTATTACTGCTAAGAATGTTATGTATCCATTCTAATGTTCAATACATTTACACCCTTCTAAATTAAGCTGATTAAATATTTTGGGAAGGTTGGTTGCGTGGCATATATCCAACCTAATGTTCGATATATCTCTATCTTTCACTTAAATTAAGCTTAATAAATAGTTTTGGAGGTTCCGTGTGCAGTAATAGCGAGTTAGTTTGTCTGGCTAACTATTACTGTTAAAGAGTGGAATATATCCAACTTTATGGTCATTATATTTCAAACGCTTCTTCCAAATTAAGATAAATAAATGTTTAGGAAGGTTTGGTATGCAGTAATAGCTAGTTAATTTGCCTGATTAACTATTACTGTTAAGGAGTGGGATGTATGTTTTTACCCTTCTCCCAAATTAAGTTAAATAAATATTTTAGGTGGATTGGTATGCAGTATTAGCTCGTTAGTTGGTATGGTTAACTGTTACTGCTTAGGCGTGGGTTATATCTACAATAAAGTTCGATATGTTTCTACCCTTCTCCCAATTAAGCTAAATATATATATTTTGGAGCTTTTGTATGTAGTAATCGCTAGTTAGTTGGTTCGACTTGCCAACGATTTTCTAATGTTGTTGGAAAGCCACTTGTAAACCTCAAGCAAAATTTGGCACTAAAGTAACTCTTTCTTCCTACTGGCAAGGCACACTATACTAATTTTGATCGGGGTTTTTACTCTGTCTTCATCTATTCAATCTGACTAAACACTTTGTTAGTTTTCGTTAGTGCTTTTAATTTCTTGTTTTTCTTTTTCTTCTTAAATCTTTCATTTTCAGAAAAAAATGTTGTCATCTTCAATAGTTCTTGTTTAAATGTACGGATCTTTTACAATTTGATTCTTTCGCCCTGTTTAATTCTTCCTTGACCACGATATTAATTTATGGAGGTGATAGTAGAACATATATGAAGTAACTACATAATATTCATATCTTCTCTCCCGTTCATTCATAATTTAAGTGCCATACGTGATACACGCTTGAGCGATCATGTCTCGAAAGAGACATGACTGACTGGGCAGAAGATTATCCCGCAGTAGGTTGTCATTGCTTTCTGCGGTAGACTGGTTGCCGACTAAGGATATAGAACCCAATCTGTTCTGTTATTTAACCCATAACTGGAAGGAATAGACGGGTTAATACCTTTCCCAAGGGTATTTGCGCGTAAGTGAATACAATGGATTCAACTGGAATTCGAACTCGGCTCCCCGATTTCTCGTTCCGAGCCGATATCCACTGTACCACAACGCACATCTCTCCCGTTACCTGACCTATATAGTCTACAATCCACTATTATCATACCGGGATTGGCAATTGTCGAAATCGTGGTTAACCCGACCTCCTCACTAATTCAAAACTTAATATAAAAATATTTTCTCACCCATAGCCTTTATTTTACTTTATTTTATTTTATTTTCATGTTTTTTCCTTTTTTTTAAATACATTTTTTTTTTAAATTACAGTAGATAGACCCTACTATTGCCCGGTTCATACTCTACCCCCTTCTATTGATTAAGAGTAGAGACTCATCCCTTGTTTCCTGTTCAGGAAGGGATTCCCTGCTCGCTATATTTTATCTACTAATGTCACAATTGTCGAGCTTTCGCAACTTTTCTACGATGTGGGTGAACGATGGCAACGGCTGTCCAAACTGAGGGTCCCGGGTTAGCAGTTTTCTGGTTGCTACTTCCGACTGGTTGTTAGGAGACCTAACTCTTGCATAGCGTCTTGAGCGGATGCTCTAATTAACAGTTGCATTATGTACAAACTTTTGCGGTGTGGAATCTTTCCTTCACGAAAGATACCCAGACATCCTAGCTCTCTGCGAAACTAACCTGGGCCCCACAATCCCTTCCTCTGATTTTTTTTGTCCCAGATTACCTTCCCCTCTTTAGGAAGGACTTCAGCATCCATATGAATTGCCTAGGAGTATATGTCAGCAAACATCACCCTCTGGCTGGGGAGGTTTCTCTTAAATCTCCTGACCAGCCATACTTGTGTCTTCGTTTGCTCTCCTAAACTCAGTTAGCTATCTTTTCTTTCTCTATTACTCCCCTTCCTCTCCTGACTGTTCTTTGCTGGACAGTATCTCTGATAATATAGATAAAGCTATTGTCTCCCACTCGTTCGCAACATATTTGTGTTTGGTGACTTCACTGCTCATTATGCCAATTGGCTGGAAAACTCTGTTACTGATTTTGCTCGTAATGAGTGTAAAAGAATCCTCAATCACGCTAAGCTATTGTTTGCTGAGAGAATGTAGCAGCGTATAGCAACGCGCAAGTTCGGCTCCAAAGACTACCGGCGGTTCCACAACAGTGTACTAAATAGCAGCAAACCCTCCTTTAATCAATAAATTTTAGGTCCTTACAGCTACAGCGTACAAGACTGAGTGCTTTGCTCGCAGATTCTCCTCCAACTCCTCACTTAATTCGTCTGGAATATTCGCACCCTACTTCCCACTAGAACTGAGGCTCAGCTGAGTGGCGTTTACATTACCCCCTTGATAGTCTCGAAAATAATTTTCAAAGCTTGATTCCCATAAGGCGAGCGAAAGTAACGGAATCCTAGTCATCGTCTTAAAGAAATGTGTCCCTGAACTGACCTTTATCCTCTCTGAACTACTGCCTCCCTGCTTCTTGCATTTCTACCTGCAGGAAGTCCTCATCTGTGGTTCCTGTTTTTAAGAACTCTGTAGAACATTCCGGCCCCTTCAATTTTTGTCCTATCAGCCTCCTACCGATTTTTGGCAGTGTTTGAGGCTATCATCGATGCTGAAGTGTTACAAAATCTTATAGCCCACTGCCTATCCTCCGACAGACAGTATGGCTTTCGCTTCACCAGGTCTATCGCTGACATGCTAACGACCACCACTAAGTACATATACCAGGCTCTTGATAAGAATGGCGAAGCTTGATTTATTGCCTTGGATATTTCTAAAGCATTTGACAGAGTGTGTCACGCCGGTTTTCTGCTCAAGCTACCGATATACTAATCTGGACGCTTGTTTGACTTAATCAAATCATTTTTATCGAATTGCGTAATGAAGATCGTATTGAACGAGCATGCTTCCAGATCCTATCATACGAACACGGGTATCCCTCAAAGCAGTATCCTAGGTCCTATGCTTTTTTCTGATTTTCATCAACGATTTCCCAGATGTAATCAGATCCCAAGTAGGCATCTACACTGACGGCACCACCATTTACTACCGCCTCGATAAGAAATCTGCCGATGCTGATAAAACAAACCTTGCTGCTGCACTCTGGTGGACTGGGGCAAGAATGGCTCGTAAATTTGAATGCTTCCAAAACAAGGCTGCTATCCTTTAACCACCATAGAAAATCTTTCCTACCCGCCATCAGCATTGATCAGGCTAGTCTCCCTCTTCGGCCTCACTCTCTCAGCTGACCTTAAGTGGAACAACTACATTGAATTAAAAGCTAAATCTACTACTAAGAAGGTCGGGTCTTTGTGTCAGGCCAGAAAGTTTTTTCTCTTCTGAATCCATCATGTACATATACAAATCTACCATCCGCCCGTGCATTGAATACTGCTGTCATAACTGGTCGGGTGCTCCTCCTGCTCACCTTAGAGTTCTTGACAAAATCCAAAAGAGACTCTGCAATGTAGTTGATCCTGACCTGGCGGCTTGACTCCAGTCTCTCTCTCACCAACGAGACGTGGCTTCCCACAATCTCTTCTACAAATACTATCACAGATTCTCCTCCCACAAGCTTAGGTTTTTGGTGCCCCCACCTGAGTTTAATTTACTTGAGCTATTAGACTAGCAACAAGGTCCCACCTTTTTACTGTGAAAACAATTAAGTGTAATCACAACTTCTACTCTATCAGCTTCTTTTCTCGCACTTTCTTTCTGTGGAACTTCCTTCCGTATTCTTGTTTCCCTGATAGTTACAATCTCCAAGAGTTTAAATGAAACGTCAATTGTCATCTCTTATCTCCTGGACTCCCCATCCTTCTTTTCACTTTAAACTTTGCTCTCACGCAGCTCTCTTTATACCAATGTACCCGCTCTTACCCATTCTCTGACACCTACGATGACTTGTTCTCCTCTCTCTTCACCCTCCTTTTATGTAACCAGCAGCAGTACTCCTTACTTGGGATGAGAAGATTATAAAAAAAAACAAAAACAAATAAAAACTATTACTGTTAAGGAGTGTGATATAGCTACCCTAATGTTTGATACACTTCTACCATTCTCCCAATTTAAGCTAAATAAATATTTTGGGTGTATTGGTATGCAGTAACAGCTAGTTAGTTGGTATGGTTAGTTATTACTATTAAGGCGTGAGATATATTTCTACCTTTCTCCCAAATTAAGCTAAATAAATGTTATTGGAAGTTTGATGTGCAGTAATAGGTAGTTTTTCTGGTTAACTCTTGCTGTTAAAGAGTGGGATATATCTACCCTAATGTTCGATATTTCCACCCTTGTACCAAATTTTGCTTGTAGGAATAGAAAAATAAATAATGAAATAGTAATAAACAATAATAATGATATCAAAATTTTACCACATCTAAAAATAGCTGCATTCACAGTATATTTGACTATCAGAATTTCTATTTTTACTTTATAAGATAATATATCCCCACCCCCAAAATAAACGACCAAATTTAATAGAGGTTCGTGGTAGCCATTGTGTGTAGTGATAGAAAAATAAATATATAATAATAATAATGATAATAATTATGGCATCAAACATATCTTCTCTAAAAATAGTTACATCTTCAGAATCGCTGGGCCTTGAAGTCATATTTCAACCAATCACTTAGAAACCTTCTCAACCAGAATAGGATCATCATAGTCTGGCGAACGAAAAAAAGCAGGAATCTGTTTCAAACCACGTTATAATGGAATGGATCGTATAAGTTTTTTCAGTTTTCCGATACTGAGTTTATCGTAACATATGTGCGTTGTGGTCCAGTGGATATCGGCTCGGAACGAGAAGCCGGGGAGCCGAGTTCGAATTCCAGTTGAATCCATTGTATTCACTTACGCGCAAATACCCTTGGGAAAGGTATTAATCCGTCTCTTCCTTCCAGTTATGGGTTAAATAGCAGAACAGATTTGGTTCTATAGCCTTGACTGGCAACCAATCTACCGCAGAAAGCAATGGCAATCTACTGCGGGATAATCTTCTGCCCAGTCAGTCATGTCTCTTTCGAGACATGATCGCCCAAGCGTGTATCGCGTATGGCACTTAACTGACTGACCCACAATTGCAATACAACTCTCATGCACAACCCAAGCAGTCCTGTATAAACTCATACAATAATTACTTTCTTCTACTGCTGTAGACTAAGAAGTTCACACAGTGTTGCGTTGATACTAAAAGTACATACTTCTTTCACACTTTTTGGCTGGAGAATACCTACATATAGATATGTATATACATTCTCTTTGACTCTCTCTATTTCTGTTTCTATTTAGGCACATGAGCATTTATAGTTTAGCACTTGAAGAACCGTCTACGGTATTTCGTGTTGAATACACCGGTTTCCGTCCGATCACCGAAGTTAAACAACATTGAGCCTGGTCAGTACTTAAATGGGTGACCATTTGGGAATACCAGGTGCTGGAAACGTAAGGATCAAGGATCAAGAATGGTCCACCGGTCCTCCAGGTTTGGGGGTTGGGTGCAGGGCTAACAACCCTGCCCCGTAAAAAACAGTTTGTTACAGAAACAGCAACAAAAAGTTGCTGCCCTATGCACCATTTGGGTGTGATGGATAAATGATGATGACTTAAAGAACCGAACTCATCACTCTATATATTATGTTATATGAAAAATTATCTTGCATATATCAGATTGTTACACATGAAATAAAATCAGATTGTTACACATGAAATAAAATCAGGTTGTTACACATGAAATAAAACATTGTTGGTTGGTTGTTGATCTGGTCGTCTAATTATTATATGAAAAACATCTTGACATATTCTGACTTTTTCTTTCCAGATAATTTTTCTTCAGTATATTGTCACTCATAAGTTCATTGAAAATGATTGCAAAGTAACAAAGTCGATTAATCTTACAGTATGAATACAAACTAAGAAAAAGAACCATGTTTGCATCGAATCATTACATGTGATGAGAAATGTATACTCTTTGACAACGGTAAGAGAGTAAGCCAATGGTGAAATGCAATTAAATCGCAAAAGCAATGCCAAAAACCTCCACTGCATCCTAAAAGTTAATGATTAGTGTATGGTAGTCTCTTAAAAGGGTTCTTCATTTTTCATTTTTGCCTCAAGGTTAAACAATAACAGTGACTAGGCATTGTAGAGAAATTGAGTGTATGCACGAAAGATTTAGAAAAAAACATCCTAGACTTGTTAATAGAGATGACTTAATTTTACTGCATGACAACACACGTCCTCATTCTTCCCAGTTAACCGTTCAAAACTTGCATGGCATGAATTATAAAAAATTTCCCCATCCGCCATACACAACTGATATATCTCCCATTGATAATCAGTTATTTGAGTATTTTGAGCTCTTCACACGCAATAAAACATTCTACAATATTTACAAAGTTTAAAGGCAATCAAAGCATTTGAACTGTTTATCACATCAAAGGATGAGAAATTTTTTTAAAGATGTGATCAAGAACTTATAGATACGTTGTAAAACAGTAATTCATCAAACGTTGCCTATTTCAACTAAATAAATTAGTTATTTAATATTTTAGAAGCGTTTCATTTCTTTCCTATAAAGTGCGTCATTTCATGTGTGACAACCTAATATAAACTCTCTGTGCATTTTGTTTTAATCCTTATATAAGAGCACTTATCTTATAACAACATCTGGCCCTACCAGATGTTGTTATAAGATAACCTCAACTGCCCATCATATCTGGTAACATCTGACGCATTAGAACGCATTTAAAACATATCTAATTCGACAAGCAGCTGAATTCAATAATAGAATTAGATGTTTCAAATGCTCAGTATAAATTAGTTATCCCCTAAGCTGCATGGAAAGACGATCTTTGCAAACACTGATTTATCATCAGTATAAAATAAACAGTAGATAGAAGTCAGAAATGTGCTATTATTAACTGACCACAAAGCTCTTTGAAATGCTTTCAAAAGTCAAACTTCACTGAAATCCGACAGACTACAACGTCACGTTCATTTTATAAGTGAATATGTCAGTGATATTTCATATATAAAAGGTTGACAATATTGTAGTTGATTGTTTATCTCAACGAAAATCAAATTACTCTGCATCAAATTCTGATGGACTTGAAAAAATAAAACAAAATCTAATTCTGAACGTTCTCATGTCGCATCATCTCTCGAACCAACGATGCCAATTGGGCACCACAATCGTGCAACTTGATGCCTTTAGATTTTTATATATATAATATATATATAATAAATAATATATAATAAATAATATATAATAAATAATATATATAAAATAATATATAATAAATTCCGATGGACTTGAGAAAATGAAACAAAATCTAATTCTGAACGTTCTCATGTCGCATCATCTCTCGAACCAATGATGCCAATTGGGCACCACAATCGTGCAACTTGATGCCTTTAGATTTTTATATATATAATATATATATAATAAATAATATATAATAAATAATATATAATAAATAATATATATAAAACAATATATAATAAATTCCGATGGACTTGAAAAAATAAAACAAAATCTAATTCTGAACGTTCTCATGTCGCATCATCTCTCGAACCAACGATGCCAATTGGGCACCACAATCGTGCAACTTGATGCCTTTTGATTTTTATATATATAATATATATATAATAAATAATATATAATAAATAATATATAATAAATAATATATATAAAATAATATATAATAAATTCCGATGGACTTGAAAAAATAAAACAAAATCTAATTCTGAACGTTCTCATGTCGCATCATCTCTCGAACCAATGATGCCAATTGGGCACCACGATCGTGCAACTTGATGCCTTTAGATTTTTATATATATAATATATATATAATAAATAATATATAATAAATAATATATAATAAATAATATATATAAAATAATATATAATAAATTCCGATGGACTTGAAAAAATAAAACAAAATCTAATTCTGAACGTTCTCATGTCGCATCATCTCTCGAACCAATGATGCCAATTGGGCACCACGATCGTGCAACTTGATGCCTTTAGATTTTTACCCTTAGGATCATCTCAAAAGTCTGGTCTATGCCAACAAAACGTTCATTTTCGTAATGGGCTTCAAATATTTTAACGCGTTATTCCATTGTTAATCTTTTCATGGTTGAAATTGCCAAAATCTGAAATTGTTAAATCTGAAATAAATTGAAAAAAATTATTAGACGCATAAACTTGATTCACATTTTAAATCGATCTAGGTTATTAAAGCGCCCTACATCTCACTCTTTCTAAAATAGATTTTTAAATCGATGCATATACAGATTCGCTTGGCTAGTAATATGATTATTGCGACAAAACAATCAGAAACCGTTCCGATAAAGATATGAACATCATAAGCTAGCTCGTGAATCAGATATGTTCCTAATCAAGGTATGATGGATCAATTAGAAACTTAGTTTCAAAGCGGATCTCTAGATATGCATGTAAAGAAATGTAAAGGTCACTTAAATCAGAACAGGTGAATTATTTTTTCAGTTTTTAAATGTTGCAGTCATTGTAACATACCTCGAATTGAAATGCTCTATTTATGCGTGAACCATTCTAATTTCCTCTTTTTTTATCTGCCGTATCCATTCAGGACATAGGCAATCATGGCTATCTACATCTTCCTATCCTTTATAGATCCTAAAATGTTTTGTCTTTTTTTTTATTTCTACCAAATTTTACTCAAGCTCATCAAGTATGTTATGCGCTGCTTGCCTCTGTTCCTCTCTTCCTCAATTTGTCACGTGAATATCAGATTTTTTAAGCCCTCTTTCTTCATTATATGCCCAGAAGTTTCAACTGCCTGTTCCTGATGTTAATTATAAGTTTCCTTTTTGTTTTCATTTTCTCTTAATCTCGTAGTTGCTCACATTTTTAGTCCGTGGTATCCTCAGCATCTTTCTGTAGAACCACATTTTTGTTGCTTCAAATCTCTTCTTCACCCTTGAGGAGAATGTATAGCATTAGCTGCCATATATAAGCACATAAATCTCATAACAGCTCAGTACTCATTTCTTTGCGTCTAACAGATTTTTTTGTCTCGTATTACTCTGTCCAGCTTTTGAAATACATCTTTGGCCATCCGAATATCCAAATGGCCATCCGAATATCTCTTCGGATCTCAATGTTGTAGGCTTACGGCCATATCACGTTGAATACACCGGTTCTCGCTCGATCACCGAAGTTAAGCAACGTTGAGCCTGCTCAGTACTTAGATGGGTGACCGCTTGGGAATACCAAGTGCTGTAAGCGTATAGTGACGGATGTGCGTTGTTGTGAAGTGGATATCCTCTCGGAAAGAGAAATCGGTGAGCCGAGTTCGAATTCCACTTGAATACCCTGCATTCACTTAAGCACTGGTACCCTTGGGAAAGGTATTAATCCGTCCCTTCCCTTCAGTTATGGGTTAAATAACAGTGTAGGACTTGGGGACCCAGCCCTTAAAAACAAAACCCAATGAATATTGATACTCGAAAAGAAAAAAGTATGACTAGACACAAAAGACTTATATAAAAACAATAATAAATTGTTGAAAGAAAAAGGTATTGCCAGCAATAAATAAATAAAAAAAATTAGTTGGCAATAAATGACCCGCCGAGGTTGATATGTCATAAAACAAAACAACCAACCAACCGATCAATGTTGTAGTTTCCGCCCTCTGTTAGAACACTTCTCAAATATTTAAAATTTTGTACTTGTTTGACTATACCTGATTTGCAATTTGCATTTTGGGCTCATCCTTTTGCCGATAACCATATTTTCTGTCTTCTTGTAGTTTATGCTTAGTCATTTCATCTCGCTTTCCTTCTGTAGGAGTTTTTGTCTCTTTCTTTTCGTGTCTGCTATCAATATTCTGTCATCTTACGTTGTTAACTTTGTGACCGCCAATAATGAATCCTGGTAGGACAGAATTGTCTCTATAGGTTGAATAAACCCGGTGAAAAGACACATCTTTGCATTACACCTCTTTTTATCTTTGTATATATACATATTCTATTCGTATACAGGCAGTTATAGAGTCTTGATTCAAATATCCTTTCTGAATATGACATGATTGTTGAGCGGCTCTAGCTAAAATAATATTTTGAAGCGGCGATAATTAATTTTATTAGATAATTAATAACCAAAATCGTCTAATTGCTATTATAAATCATAAGAGAACATACTAAGAGAAATTTTCCTTATCCTCCGAATATGAGCAAAGGAAAACGGAGGTGATTAATTTTATTAACTAATTATTAACTGTAGCTGGAACATCTTTATCTTTAAAAAGAAAGCAGGGACGAAAAATAACACCTGGTATTTTTCTATTATTGTAAACCCGGAAAGAAGAAGAAAAAAAGAAAGAAAAGAGAAATGGATTTGTTTAAGGTCATAGAGTCGGCCCACCCAAGAGAAGGCTAGCGACGGTCATTCTAAACATAAAGGAAAGATAAATTTAATTGTTGTTCTTTTTCTGGGTAAAGGAAAAGGGGATTTCATTTTGTGTCCCATTGTCTCGCTAGCATGAATTGTGAAGAGAATTAAGATAACACTGGTCCCGAATTGTGAAAAGAATTGAGATAACAAATGTTTTGTTTCCAAGTCAAAGTAATTTAGAGAAAAGGTATTTTCACTGACATCAGATAACAAGGCATTCTTGTGGCTTGAAAATATAGGTGACTCACAGAATGGATATTAAAAACAGGTGCGTAGAAATTATTATTTGGGTAACAATGTCAATGGACCCTTGTCAACTTGTTTTGGGCGAAGCCAGTTCAAAAAGGTTAATACCTATTGTTTTAAGAAAAACAAACATCCCCGAAATTGTTTCGCGAGAAAGAAAAATTTTGAGAGAGAAAATTTCGTTCAAGTCCAGCCCAAAAAAGGAGTATCGGAAGATGACATCATAAGATCGAGAGAAATTCCATTGGTCCTGTAAACAAACCCCGAAAGGGGGAGACGACTAACAATTGACGTCATAGAAAGAAGACTAATCCCATTGGTTAAACCACAGGCAACAACGAGTAGCAGCTAATCCCGGCATCCGATTGGTCACTGAAATGAGGGGTTAGACACCCAGCGACCGTCGGCCCCACACCATGGCATGGGCATAAATACAGGGTCCCGAGGGACCAAAATCAGAGTTACAGCTCGAGTGGCAGGGAGTTCGATTTCCCGGTATAGAGACGTAATGACCAAAGACAGTTCCCAGTTGAAGAAGTAGAGACAGAGAGATGATTGCCATGCCGTTGGATGCCGACCGTAGAGAAGTCAGTCACCAATCAACCAACCAGTGTTAAGAGACAGACAAGAGAATTTGCAGACAAGTCTGAAATTGCTAACTGAAAGAGAATAACCTGGCACTTCGGCAATTTCCGTAACATTCCGGAAAACAAGCAACAAGTTGACTAGACTTATATAACGAACTTAGACTTCTGTTCGAAGCAGCGAGCTGCGGCCAGCCAGATTCCTCGTTATTACTTAGGGGAATAATTCGATTTATCTAAGAAACGTCCGTTCCGCTACCAGTTGATAGAAGCAGGGATGGGAAATTATTCAAGAGACTATTATGTATGATCTGTATATAAAGACGTTATTTCACAACACTTCAGACGTCGGTCCACTTATTTCCTTTGATGTTACATTTCTTTCTTATATTACTCAATTGTGTGCACACTTCCCGGCTTGGTTTAGTTCGGCAGAGAGACAGCTAGTGAAAAACTTACGTGACTACCTTGTGATTAATCAACAGAACGTGGGACAAGGGAGAAAACCGTGACAGAGTCAATCTACGACCAGCTGACTGGATCGAAACCAACAGCGACCGGCCGGGTAGTGGCATATTTGGCATATAGCAGTATCCTTGTGGCTTATTTTATCGAACGCTTTGCGTAATCTATAAAACGCGGACACACGTCCTTCTGCATTTGTATTGCTCTTTCTGATAACATTATGAGCACAAATATCGCACTCCTTGTCTCATATACAATACCCACCTCCTTAAACCAATTGTGACTAAGACTTCCACATAGTCCTGGTTCAACACTGAAACATGCATACTTCGTTCACAAATTTAAAACGGCACCTAATACTTCTGAATATATACATACATATATGTGTAGCAAGTGTGATGGATAAATTATCATCTAAATTACGCAAAAATGAAAATAATTCTGACATCTCATTTCAACACCTATATTTACTAAAATTACATAAAAATATCTTGAAATCAGTCAGTTAAGTGCCATACATGATACACGCTTGGGCGCCAGAGACATGACTGACTGGGCAGAAGATTATCCCGCAGTAGGTTGCCATTGCTTTCTGCGGTAGACTGGTTGCCGGCCTAGGCTATAGAACCCAATCTGTCCTGCTATTTATCCCATAACTGGAGGGAAGAGACGGATTAATATCTTTCCCAAGGATAATTGCGCGTAAGTGAATGCAATGAATTCAGCTGGAATTCGAACTCAGCTCCCCGATTTCTCGTTCCGAGCCGATATCCACTGCACCACAACGCACATCTTGAAATACTTAAGAGTAAATTTATTCAATGAAATCACCATTTGCTTCATCCATGGCCTCCAGACGACTTCGTAATCTCCTGCATCTCTACTGGATGGTCTCCTTGTTTAAGTTTGTGAAGGCTGCCATAATCCTTGTCTTCAGTTCATCTTTGGTGCTTCAATCCGTACATGAAACCATTTAGATCTATGATTGGGCCGGACGTTGTCACAGGCTAACCTCCGTCATCCACCATAACCTCCGACTTACCTGACGCATACAAAAGAAAGTTCACCGTGACCGACTCTGAAATGGAATAAATTCCCTCCGGCCAACACCGTTCAATACAAGCTATATCAATCAAACTGCTTTTATCGAATTGAAAGTGCTAGTGTAGTTTTCCATCATGGCAGCCCAGTTTAATATTACAAACGTCAATCTGTCACGACAATAATGTTATAGCGTCCTGGTGTCGGTGCCAACGGATAGTGTCAGAAAATTGCTATAAAAGGTCTTCGTTTTCTATATGTGTTGTGTCCTTTCAGGACGTAGGCGATCATGGACTTCTACTTGGCCATATCACTTGTTAACAATTTTCCTCTTGGGATCTCTCTCAAACCCTGCTCTGTCATCCACTTGTTCATGTCCATCAAATATGGGAGAAATCTAAACCTCCATACTTGACAAATTAATTTCATATTCCAGTATAACAAAACGTCTGTTATTTTTTTTTTTTTATAATTTTTTAATAATTTCGACTACAAGCAAGACGATAATGCTACCAGGACGCATGAGTTTGCTGGGAGTGAAATAGAATTAGAAGATTTTAGTGAGAGTTAGGAGAAAGGACAATAAAAGAACAGGTTTCAAGAAAAATGTTGATGTCGATTGGTGCTGCACTTAAATTCTTACAGATTGTAGGTGGCAGGGAAGAAAGAAATGGGAAAGAAGTTCAACAGGCTATAAAAGAAACTTTTAGAGTAGAACATACGGTTGCATCTTGCTAGTCGAACAGTAAAACGGTGAGACCTACTTTCCAAACTAGTAACACCATTAAATTCATGCACCCGAAGTACAAAGGAAGGAAAAATCGATTAATTTACATATCATTCTTTGAATTTTGTTAAGAATCTCGAGATATATAGTAGGAGCACCAGACTAGCACAAATATTCCATGCACAGACGAATGATAGATTTATAAATGTGCAAAATTAATTCCGAAGAGATAAACAGTCTGGCACGACACAGTGTAGCAAACTTAGAAGCAAACCTAGCAATTGATTCAATATCATGTCAATGGCAAACAAGAAGGTATAACGTGTTACTCTCTTGGAGGTTAACATCAACGATGTCAAGAAGAGTGAGTGAGTGAGTGAGTGAGTGAGTGAGTGAGTGAGTGAGTGAAAGAAAGAAAGAAAGAAAAGAAAAGAAAAGATAATATAATATAATATAAAGAAATAATAATGCTCTCTATAGAGAGTGAAATTAATTCAATTTTGTTTTGGGGATGTTGAAATTTACAAGATATTTCTTGCCCCATTTAACCACTGATTGGAGTTCCTATTTGATAGTAGTTGCCATTTTTACTTTGTCGAAAGCTTTGAACATGATACTAAGACAGGCATGAATAGATTAAATAGATAAACGACTTTATGTCTGTAACCAATCACTTTAGAGTTGGTGTTGATATTATCTGACACAAATTTATTCAGGCGTTACTACAAGTCCATCAAGCCAGTAATAGGATCCCAAAATTATATAGAAACCTATCATCTTGGAAAAAGTCAGATGATCTTCTGTTGTATTTGAATAATCAATTGTCCAGCAAGTATCACAATTCTGTAACATAATAGCATAAATACGGTCTTTTCAGTAAGAATAAACTATTTCCTACACAGTGTTTACGCTTTCAACAAAGAACAGAAAATAAAGGCGTGTCGGGCTCATTTATACAGAGTCCACCAAAAATGTATGCACACTTCAGTAATAGAAAAACTTGTCATACGTAGCTTTTATACTTTCATACATGGAGAAAACAAAAAAGGATGTGTATCGCAGAAAGCTGACTACATTAGCAGTCCTTAGACAAGAAATTCATCCCACTGGACACATTAGCTAACTTTGTCCAAGCAGTAGTTAGCCGTATTTCTCAATGTCTGGAAGCTAAAGGCTATCATTTTGAACATCTGTTGTGGTTGTAGAATCCAAAGATAACTTGTATTAGTATCGTGATGTCTAAATAAATTTACCATTACGATATCTATACAAGATTTCGTTTCCTGAAGTGTATATACATTCTTTTGGCAGACTGTATTTTACCTCCTTCGCCCGAGCCTGACACTACCGAAGACTAGTTCGGCAAGATATATTCTATATTTTTATGCATGCTTGCTTACCCGACGGCTACAACCTCCAGGAGTTTAAATGTAGGGTCAATAGACACCTCCTAACACACTAACTCACACCCACTCTCTCCATATGTACATCCTAAGTCGTCTATCACCCTCCTTCTGACATTTCCTATACCCAATCGCTCTATGTAACCCCCTGCGCTATAGTGGCAGTGGAATGCCTTGCTTGGGGTGACACGATTTTTAAAAAAATCCACCACATCATGAAGTTGCTGTTCAGCTACTAAAAAGATAAAGAAAAAATTAAAAATATTTTATCGATTATAGCAAAGACATTTAAAATGATGTAGTTTTCTACACGACAAATGCCTCCATTGTGTGCCCTAAAGGTCAATAGATTGAATCCTCAAAATTAGTTACATTGCTTTTGGCGTACGCGAGATCAACTGGACGTGTTTGGATGTAGATACCAATAAACCTCTCTTTGGTTTTGATTTCTTAACTCATTTCGTTCTGATTGTCGACTATACAAAAAATAGACTGTTTGATCCAACAAGTAACAGGCAGTTTAACGCAAAGCCGACGCCTGGAATAATGAATATCCTAGAAGACCAGGTTGACGTTGCTGAAACGACAACACGAAGAATTATGGGGAATTATTCAAACCTAATTTCTGTAATTGCAAACCTAAGGCAGCAAAAACAAACATTTTTTCATGCCATCGACACTGGTGGCAACTATCCCCCATTTTCTAAACTGCGACAACCAATGGCGATTCTACGGGAGGGAGGGAAAGAGCATAATTTTGGCTGGCTTCTCGGCTTCCAACCCCACCCCCACACTTTTATAAGTTTAAAAAATTTATGAAACTGCTCAGTCTTTGATAAGATTTGGTCTTCAGCACTTCTGCATTTTTTTTTTCATTTAGCTTTTGAAGGACACATAGAGAGACCAATTTGAATGAAAAACTAACAAAATAAAACAACCAGATAAATAGAAACAGACATGTGGTTAGAGAGGGAAAGAAACTTAATAGTATTATTTTCATATTTGAAGGAAGACGTTAGTTAGAAATAATGTCTCCATCTTGATATGTAGATGGAGCAGTGATTTATGTCCAAGTGAAAGAATTGGTCAGTAATTTTCTCCTATCTACTGAAGACACCAAATTTCCAGATACTGCTCGAGTTCCTTCTCAGAAAAATCTTAACCCCTAAGTGCCCCCACCACTAGATTTAATTTAAATTAGACATAGTAAAGAGGAAACTTTAAAAAGCAAGAAGAATATCCCCTTCAAAATCGGAATGGAATTTGGCCTTACACATGATACCGAATCAGATGGAACATACAAACACGTAGATGACTACAAGCAACTGAATTCACTAACAACATTAAATATTTCCCGATTCTTTATCTTCTGAGCTCCATGGTAAGAAAATCTTTAAAAAAACTGATTTATAACCAGCTTACCATCAAGTGTCAGCTCGCCATGATGATATATGCAAAACAGACATAACATCTTTTTGTTTATTCGAGTACAATTACATACTTTTAGGATGACGAAACGCATGAAGTACATTTTAGCGGATGATAGACAACATTTTCTGTGACTTCCGTTGTACTTTCATAAATATCGACGATATTGATATCTTCTCGGACGACAGAGAAATTCATTCGAAACACCAAATCTTAAAAGTACAATATTAAAGATTTCTACTCGAAATGAGTGTTTGGTATTCACGAAATTCTCTATTTTCTTAAACCTAGCGATAAGAAAGTTTCTGAGTTAAATGAATGTTTTTGGTTTAAATCATTGCCTTAATTCTTTGGATTGGCTGATTTTTATAGGAAGATAATTCCCGTTTTAATAATATGGTATTTCACAAAATTCGCACTTGTGAATCCAACGTCAAAACACCGAATAGCAAAAAAATGTGATAGAGACTTTGGGACCAATAAAGATGGCGGGGGGTGCCAAGTGTAACTCTTCTTTCCTATCTAAAATAAAAAAGGTTAATATCTACCGGCTTGTGACAGTTCTAATCATACTGTAGGTGCGGCATTTCACAAAGTGATCGACAATCAAGTTATTGGTTTATATTCCTAAAATTGATCGCAAACGCAATAAAAATTATCCTACCTTAAATAGGGAATTGCGAGCTGCTTACCTGTTAGTCTTACATATTAAACACCAGATAGAAGTCAGGAATGTGCTGTTATTAACCAACCACAAAGCTCTTTGAAATGCTTTCAAATGTCAAACTTCACTGAAATCCGACAGACAACAACGTCACGTTCATTTTATAAGTGAATATCTCAGTGATATTTCATATATAACAGGTTGACAGAATATAGTAGTTGATTGTTATCTCAACCAAAATCAAATAACTACGTATAACGTCGAGGGACCTAAAAATATTGCAAAAATACAACAGCTGATTGTAGTTATTGAAATAAAATTTAAAAAGAGAAAATATGTATATTTTTAGTATAAAAGTTAAACATAAATACATCTCCACTAAAAAAATAAAATAAAATAAAATAAAAAATAACCAATTTTTTTTAGAATTCCGTTTCCCAGACCGAAAACTGTGTTGTGCTGGAAAAGGATCTTTTCTGTTAATTCGTCCCGAAATAAAAATAATTTATATTTGCTGAAATTCTCACCAAATGAGAACCTTCCATTGCGCTCGTTAGGTTGACCTTTGCAACCGTCCCAAATATGGGCCACTCGGATGCTCTATTTCTAAGTGTGGGTCTACGTTCGCGGTGAGCCTGATAAACGAACCAGACACTTTTTTTTTCTTTTTAATTATAAAAATTCCTTGTACATGCTTCGAATCTCATCTGCACTTACAAAATTTTTCCGCAATTACAAAATCTTCCGTACTCCCTGCCTTTTAGAAATATTTCATTCATAGATTTGGATTTATTGTAAAGCAAGCTAAACAAGTTTTGATTTAAAATTTATAATTCAATAGAGCACCAAACATTTAATAAAAAAATCAAACAAACTTTGATTTTATATTTATAGTTTTGAGGGGCAAATTTATTTTTACGATAAGTAACTTTACATTATTAGGGTTTAATTAACAGAAAAGACCCCTAGAAAAATATATTAAACAAATAAATGTAAGAAATGAATCCAGCATTTCACTATCTCTAAAAATAGTTGTATATTCAGAATCGCTTAGCCATAATTTCATATTTCGATCAAGCAATCCGAAACCGTCCCGATCAGAATACGAACATCCTAGTCAAGCAAACGAATAAGAAATATTTTTAACAAGGATAAAATCTCAGTGGCGGTTTCGAATCGGACCTCCATATCTCTATATAATGGGATACAAAGCCAACCATAATCAGAATCGATGAATTCACTTTTTAAAAATCCCCTATGCTGCGGTCATCGTAACATACGACACTTGCGCTCAACCCAGAGAGTCTCGTATATACTCAGCCAGCACCCACTTTTTCTATCACTGGACTCTAAGATATCTACGGAATGTTGCGTTAAAATTAAAATGGGCATGCTTTTCTCGATCTCTGTTTCTAAATACACACACAAATATATATATATATATATATATATATATATATATATATATATATATATATATATGCGTCCTCTGTCAGTATCGGCAAAGATATGTTTTCAAAATCACTATTCGGGCTTTGTCTGATCGGGAGGCTCTATGTGGTCGAGCGGTCATGACAAGCAATATATATATATATATATATATATATATATATATATATATAGTTTTAGTGCAAATAATTTGTCACTTTAACTGAGCAGGGTCATGCCGACTGCCCGACTGCGAAGTTTCGTGAGGATACCTTTATGATGTCTTTACTCATCGATGATGTTGAGTCCCGGTCCCCTTTACTATTTTTAAAGGGCCTGGTATACTTTGATATTTTCTGGAAACAGTCCCACTTGCGATTGGTCGATTTTCTTCTTGTTCATTTTTATTTTTATAGTCCAGATATTTGAAACATAAATATGCAAATCTTAAGTCACGACACGAAAAAACAAAACAAAAAAAAAAACAGAAAATGATATAACACCCACCAAACAAAAAAATACACACACACACATAAAGCCTACAAACACAAATATACACAAGGAAACACCCCCCACCAAAAAAAAAAAAAAACAACAAACAAACTAAGAAAGAAACTCCTAAGCGGTCAAACACAACAACACGGTAAAAAAAAAAAGTCAAACTAATAAAAGAGATTAACCTAAACGACAGGAACAAAACAAGCAACAAACCGCAATTAAGCGGATACCTATTCAATAAAAACAATTAAGCGGACACGCACTCAACCGTACATTAAAAGCAATAAATAAAGCATTAAAAAGATATCAAACACCTACACAAGAAGAAGAAAAAGAAAATGAAAATTAACTACTCGCCAGCAAGGTAGCTTCCCAAAATATCAAATTCCACCAGCTCTTTATAAATAGGAAAGGGACCGGAACCCTGCAGCAAAAAAAAAAAACAAAAAACACAGCTCTGATGAGTGAAGACATCATACTGGTGTCTCACGAAACTTTGAAATCGGCATGAACCTGCTCGGTTAAAATGACAAATTCTTTGAACTAAAGCAATCAGCTCTCCATCTCTACCCTGATATTGAGCACTTTACGTTAAAAATCAGCTTGCCAAAATAACTGTTATCAGTAAAACTGCTGAAAAACAACCATCTTGTCGAAAAAAAACAAACTATCACAACTCAACATTACATATATGTAAGAGTGGAATGAAACGTTCATAGGCTTACTATGAAATATTGACGCGAGAGCTGTAAAATCTTGTATACGTTATTTTCAACTTTTCTTATTAATGACTGCATTGCTTTTTCCAGCTAAACTGACATCTGACTATGAAAGAACACTGTTCATCCTGTTGGTCATAAAGTCATCAACAGCAGATAAAACATTATCACTACAATACTTGTTTCCAGCCAAATTTGTTTTTTCTTTTTTTTTTCATGTTGGAGAACAGAGGATAGAGTGATCAATCATTTCAAAGCCGCTGTTATGCACAGCAACCATTGAAATCAAGCACTAGTGCGCAGAAGTATTATCCTGATAAAACGAGACCACTTTTGTCAGTCTTCCTGGGCGTTTGATCTTGATCATCTTTCGTAATTGTCTCAGAAAGTTGGCATAGCACTCTTTATTAATAGTGTGGCCCTTTGGATGATAGTCAATAGAAAATTTTTGGTACCCCCAAAAATCTGAGGCCATTACATTCCCTACAGATAAAACAATCTTGGTTATTTTTTAAGTAAGAAAAGACAAGAAGTGCAGTTCATGAGATTATGCAGTTTTTGAAAAGGTCAAAATTGCAGTAATCGGAATAACATCCTACCGTGAGTCTTTTACACAAAGCATAAGTTATTAAGAAAATCTTAGTCCTTTTTAATGGAATGCTAAGGGAATGAAAACGATTCGTCCTAATGTACGGAACATGGATGATCCCAGCTGCAAGGACGAGCTAAAAAAAAAAACAAGGAATGTAGTTTGTTAAAACATTACCATGGAAATAGCGATAGGGTAGCGAGAGGCTTTCGACGTTTTGTCTGTGGGAAAAAGGTTATAGGGTGGAAAATAATTCATTACCAACAAAAACGCATTTGAACTCTGTCAAGACAGGCAAGTGAAAACTTGGCAGTTCCAGCGCAGATATGGAAGCAATACTCCATTTTTAGTCTGTTCTGTCTCTTTAAAGATACAATATAGAAGTGGGAATCAGATACTTACTGGAGCGGTATAATGAACCAAGCATTTTTCCAGCATATTTAGAAAAAGATGGTATCCAGGATGCACTTGAGGTTCGAGATGAGCTCGAGTCCCAACAAACATTCAAGACGAGGATCCTCATTGAGAGAACACACATTCGTCATGATAGGTGAAAGTTCTGGAGTGAAATTAAATGTGATAGATTCAATTCATTAATTGTTTGGACTATTACGATTCATAAGAAGGGTGATAATTCATCAAAAGACCATAGAAATTACAAAATGAAATGAGAAAATTGCGTGTTGAGTTTTGTTTTTTTTTTTTTTTTGTGGTACAGTGGATATTGGCTCAAAAAGAGAAATCGGAGAGCCGAGTTCGAATCGCATTTAAATTTGTTTTATTCACTTACGGGCAAATACTCTTGGGAAAGGTATTAATCTGTCTCTTCCCTCCAACTATGGATCAAATAACAGGACAGATTAGATTCTATAGCCTTAGTTGGTAACCAGTCTGATGCAGAAAGTAACAGCAATATACAGCGGGAAAATCTTCCTCCCAGTCAGTCATGTCCCTTTCGAGACATGATCGTCCGAGCGGGCATTACGTATGGTACTTAACCGACTGACTGACTGATTGATTTAAAAAGTAATAAAATATACCAGATTTCTCAACGTGCGCAGATAAACAGTTCGACACAGTGTCTCTGAAAATGGCATAAATTGAAATGCCGTTCATAATTAAATTATATACTTAGGTTTCTATGCTCAACGGCCCCTTCATTGTCCCAGCAACTTCAAATCAGGACAACTACCAACAATTTTATTTTCATAATATCACTTTATTTTTGTCTTCTTTAGTCCACCCACATGCTTCTGATGTACTTAAATGCTTTGGTTTAGCAACGCAAATATTGTGACATAGTGATTATGCTTATTTGTTATAGTGAACGTTCTCTTTTTGCCAACCTATTTTTCTAACTTGGCACACCACTTCTGTGCGCATTTGTGTTTCGGTGATTTTGAAATATTGTCTGTGTGTTTATCACATATGATGTCTTGTTAATTAACTGTTTACTGGCGTACACAGGAAAGCTATCTCCAACGGTCGGCCTCGACTTACAGTTTTATGTGAACATTTCGTACACAATTCTCAGGTGTCTAACGCTATATGCTGTAATGGCGACACTAAATACTCGCTAAGGTTCGTACAAAATTTTAAAAGTGAGTAGTTTATAACGATTTATGCATATACTATAAATTAAATTCTCGAATCAGCCTAAAAAACACTGGTGACATTTTATCTGACCTCCGACTTGTACACTTTCATCTAACAAATTTCACTGATTGAGTCTTGACGTCAAAAGCTTCACCTTGGACTCTGTGAAAACAATATCACTGATTAAGGTCTTTTTGGTTGGGCTGTGCCTCAGTAATCAATGACTTTCTCACCTTCTGAATTACTGTTCTTTTTTTATGACAGCTACGCTTTCTTTATAGAAATGGGTACGGTGATGTCAAAGCAGTGCGGCACTGGGGTGATGGATGACAGTATGTCTGTTGAAAGTAGAAGTAGGCGGTTACATTTAACTATTTCAACGGTAAAAGGGTGGGACATAAATGCCAATCTAGTAGCACGCTTAAATTCATGTGGTCGGAGCACCAGGGAAAAAAAGCTCGTTAGAGCAGTTGCCATAAAAATATTTGTAGTAAAAACAGAAGGGATCCAAGTCACATCGGTGAGAAAGTGACTGAAGTCGAGATGCCAAGGCAAGACCGATTACATTGCAGATAATTCTATGGATTTTGTCGAGATCTTCGAGATGTATAACAGGAGCACCTAACCAGATATGGCAAGAGTATTCAATGCACGGACGAATGGTAAATTTGTCAATGTATAGGATGGATTCGGATGAGAAAAACCTTCTGATCCGACACTGTGATCCAAATTTTCTAGCAGTAGATGCAGTTATTGGTCGTTCTGCTTCAGGTCGGTTGAAAAATGAGGCTAAGGAAGCTTAGTGTTTGCTCTCCAAGAGATTAGCATTAGTCATGCTGACGATGGGCAGGAAAAGTTTTCTGTGGTAGTGAAAAGAGGGCAGTTTTGTTTGGAGGAATTCAAATTTTCAAGTAATTTCCTGTTTCAGTTAACCACGGATTATAGGTCCGTTTCAAGAGTTTATTTTGTCAGCCTTGCCAGATTGTGTCTTGACAAGGGAGTTAATGGTAGTGTCATCTGCATAGACGCCGACCTAAGAATTAATGACAACAGAAATATCATTGATGAAGATCAAAAAGAGCATAGAATACAGGATAGAACCTTGAAGAACACCCGCATTATCTGAAAGGATCTGCAAGCTTTCCATTTCAAAACGACTTTCATTTCGAGATTTAATAGAAACGACTGGATTAAATCAGACAGTTGTCCTGTAATACTATAGCCTTGGAACTTGTACAGAAGACCAGTACGCTAAACCCTGTCAAAAGCATTCGAGATGTTAGGAATCGTAGTTCGAACTTCACCGTTATTATCAAGAGCTACATATTCAGGGATGACGGTTAGCACTTCAGCTTACACTTTTGACACAAGCTATTTCGGCATGTCAGTTGCGGCACCGCTGAACTCTGGGGTCAGCCGAATATCAAAGGCCTTGTCCTCTATCATGCAGTATGGGAGGGGGGCAAGCAAATGCAGAAATAGCTTGTGTCAAAAGCGTAAGCACACTAAACAAATTGCTAAATAAGGCTAATCCATTCTAACAATTACATTTTCTCAAACAGAGGTAAGCAACTCACCTCGCCAAAACAAAAGACAGTCTCTGAACGAATGTACCGTGTTTTTATGCCCTCGACCAGCCATCGCCCGGAACCAGCCAATAAAAATAAAAATAGCTACAATCAACACTACTATTTTTGCGCACACGAAGTGCTGCCCGATTCACTTTCAGTACGAAGTTCGCCAATTCACCGTCTCCATACTCCACTGCAAAACATACACACGACTCTAGCCCTTTTAGGTCGCCGAGGTAAGTCTTAGCCACAATAGCGGAAACCATATTGTTTTTCAGATAATAGTTCATGAGAACTGAGATGCTTAACCATTTCAGCATTGATTAGAGCCTCGAATACTTTGCCAAAAAACGGGAATAGGCTAATAGGGTGATAGAGGGGTCAGAGGGTTCACCAAATGTTTTAAAAACAGGAACTACAGATGAGGACTTCCAACAAGCTGAAAAGCAGGAAGCAGAGCGGCAACTGCTGTAGAGTTTAAAGAGGACTGAAGCCAGCTCAGGGTGACATTTCTTTAGGACGACAATTTGGATCCCAACACCCTCGCTAGTCTTATGAGAGTCTAATTTAGAAATTGTATCTGAGACCAGAGTTGGGGTTATGCATATATAACTCAGTAGAACTTCTGTTCTAGGTGTGAAATCGGGTGGAAATATTCCAGAAGTATTTGCGGGCAAAGTATTCAACCTTGTTTGCCGTAGATGTGAGGGGTTCGAATTGATTGATTAGCGGAGCGATTGAGGATTTGCTGTTGTTACGTACATAACCGTCAGTAATCTTTAGAACTGAACTTACGGGATGCTATATATTGTGTCATTCTATCAGCAAACAATAAATTTGCATCATTTAGGATATGATTGTACTTATTACGACGGGAAACAAAGATACGTCTGTTGTAATTAGACGTGTCACTCTGGTACAGCCGAAAATGCAGGTGTGAACCAAGATGAACAAGATTTTACTTGTAATTTATTTACTGGAATGAAAGTATCAATGCCGGCTTTCAGCCAGGATCAGAACTAAGAGGCGCATTTTTGAACAAGGAGACGAAACACTTTGTTCTGAAGTACATCACGAAGGAAATCACTGAACGAGTCCCAGTTCGCACTTTGATAAAAAAAATATATATTCTGTTAGTAGGAGGCTCTTGAGATTTACAGACATCATCACGTGATCAGAGTTGTCAAGAGGGCAGAGCTGCATAGCATAAAATGAGTCAGGGATAGAAGTAAGTAAGAGATCTAGAACAGAAGCGTGTTCTTCAGGATTACTAGTGAATTGCGTTGGGAAGACTACCACTTGGGTGGAAGATTGAGAGATTGAGAAGTTCCGGTTTGGATGCCAGCAAGATCATTGATAGAGTGTTTAAGCAATTTGGTATCATTGGCATTAAAGTCATTGAACACAAATACATTTGCAAACGGATGTAGGGAAATGGTCTTGACTATATTGTCAAGAATACTATTTAGCACGTAACATTCATGATAAGAAGGGGCTCGGTAGAAAAAGAAGAAATTGTAGAGTTTAGTAGAGACAGACGTAGACACATGTAAGAATGATCTGGAGATTAAAGAAAGAGCTCCCTAGCCAGAGAGAGAGATGTTCGCGGAAATAAACTTCCAGATCATGTACGTAGACATTAGAGTCATTCCTAAAGAGAGGAAGGTCACCAGAAATCGAGAAAACAGAGGAGATTATGGCAGATTTAAGATTAGTTTTCCAGAGAGCTAGGATATCCGGAGAACTTTCAGAGAGGAACGATTTCACACTTCAAAAGTTGGTACAAATACCAGGGATGTTGGAGAAAGAAATGTTGAAAGGTTCAAGTGCTTTTGTTTAGTTGGTTTAGTTTTGTTTGATAGCATAGAGTTATAGGGATTTATTTTGGTAATGCAACATGTGTGAGAAGGAAAAACTTGCGCAGATAGCAGCATCGTGTGGCCTTAGGGTTTCCCACTGCAGATGCTTGCGGAGACACCAATGTATGCATGACATGGCACTGAAAGAATCCTGATATTATTCGACTATTAATCAGAGCAGTCTGTCTTGACGCTACGCAAGCGATCTGGTTCTTAACTACCAGTCGGGAAGCAGCAACCAGAGAATTATCTACTCGGTCTACTTCTGTTCAACAAAAGAGGGATGAGTATGGACCAGGCGATAGGAATGCCTATCTTCTTCTATTGAAAAAATAATTACTAAGTTATAACTTAATAAAACTTTACTGATTCAGCAAATGATTAAGACTCGCAGAGCGATACACCTGAAAGAAAAAAATTCCAAAAGAGCCCAAATTAGTTACACTACCATTTAAGTAAATTAATTTTAATCATTTAAAAATTTAACTTATTTGTATCGGCTGCCAACAAAGCTTTATGACGAATTCATGGGATTGCATATTGTATGGCTCTATTCCCCACTTCCCTATCTAACATCATGCGAAGATCACCCAATGTTATTGAAAAATTCTAAAAAATTAAATGTTTGATTATTCAAATTTCAAACAGTTGTGCGTTGGATATGCAAAATTCTGATTAATGTAGCAAGTACTACAAAAATCTTGAATACAGAACATTTTGAATACAGAACATTTTGAATAATCCGTATTTTTCTCGCTATTGACAAGGATCCAGTATAGCAAACATCTACGATACTGAGGGTACTAATGTGCTATTTGTGAAACATATACATATTTTCAATAACACTAGTTTAAAAAAATAAAAGGAAAAAAACATTTAAATTAAATAAAATTGCTTTTACACTTAAAAGTTCAACTATCCACTTACTTTCTTGAATTCTTTTGCACATTTCTCAGATGAAATTAGGTTCTCAGGATTTATTTTTATCTGCATTAGGCATACCGAAATATGCTTTGTAGGCCTCACGCATTTTAATAGATATTGCAACAGAGTACTTTTTCATTTTTGTCTTTATAAATTCATCACAGACAAAGCAAAATGCGTCTGTCTGATGCATACAACCTCTTGAACCCATCTGTGACGAATGCATCTATCAACAATGACTTGTCTGCACTTGGACAGCTAGAAGTAAACTGAACTGTTGAGATCACATTCCCTGTACTTATACTGTCATCTTTGTTGCCAGAATGTTATATAAATTCTTGAATCTTTTAGAAACTTCTCGAAAGTTCTTGAAACTTCTCGAAAGTTCTCCTTCAGCAACTCAGCGCATAATCTGTCTGGAATGTAATAGAAAAAAGGTTAGTTTCGAAATATCAATGTTGAGGACACAAAACAAAGTTTGGAGGGAATAATAGTCATTTCCTTTGCTTTCTAGACAAAAGTAATTATGAAATATCACTTAATGACCAACAAAACTCAAAAATTGTAATTTTCCAAACTATATTTATGCCCACCGAAAAGAAATGTAACCTATACTAAAATGCAACATAACAGAACAATTACATATGTTACTGCAACCAAGTTCACAAATATTATAAACAAGGCGAATACAAATACATACGCCACGCAATGCCTCATAAAATAATACATTTCACCCGTCGACCCGATCAAACGTGTAAAAAATATTGCCTAATTTCCCGTATGCTAAAACGTATTCTTTTAAAAAATATATATCCTTAAAAATCATATTGCGTCTCAGCAATGAAAGGTCGACTTAGAGAGAGGAATTTGCCAACTCTCGGGAACCCCATTCACAAGATACAAGCAATTGCTAACCAAAGACATATCAAACTACAATTAGCATTCATATGTAATAAATATGCTATATCCCTTTAGTATCAGACCATAAATAATGTTTGTTATTTTTAGTACTGATGGTAACCACTAAGCATTTTCCTACCGTTACTGTGAGTTTTCCTTTTATCTAGGTTTACCAAACGGTATCTTCGCAACTCCTAAACTCAATCACATAACACAGGCTAACAGTGAACTGTGGTAGTGACGAGGCAAAAGCAACACGCAGTTGCGCTCTTGAACGAAGCCCTGAATTACCAAATGGGAGTTGGATGTAAATACGCCGTGTGTTGAGTTGCCTTGTGGATTGTAGTGTAAAGTACAAGCAGTTTCTGAATAGTTATGACATTGTACTAAATTACTGAAAATCTAATTAATCATTACCGCACTAATTTAGCAATACATCTAGAATATGAAAATTTTCTGTGGCAGAGAGAAAAATAACACAGTAGAGTCGATGACTTGGACTTGTTAGTACAGTGAGCTATTAGATTCTCAAATGTTTTTGCCAAAAAACCCATTATAGGATATGTCTTACTATCTGTAGCATCTTAACCTATGCAGAATACGGTATATACTATAGAAAATTGAAATCTGCCTACTTCATAATTACCAATAACAACACGCATATGGAATTCAGACCACTAATGTAGTTTATCAATTTCGTTGCTCCATACAAGACTGTGAATCAACCAGACGTCTTTAGATCTTAAAATGAGAAATCATTTAAGTCATCTGGGTTCAATAATAAAACATTCTTACACAACGCCTTGCACCAATAAGAAAAAAAAAATCACTGCCGATAACACTGTCATTCTAAGAATATCTAATTTGTTAAAGCCAGCATGGAGGCTTTTGTACCATCTCGTAAATGACAGATAAACCACAATCTTCTCCTTGGTTCACACCTGCCTGTTCAGCCGCTATAGCCCACAGGAGTTCACTTATTCCGCTATCTTAACGTGATAGCTCTGATCACAGCGGACGTCACTTTACGTCCTCTTTTAATAAATTCAAACGTATCCGCAAAGATACTAAATCGTTGTTGATATAACGAGGCACCGTATAGCCTCACAGATGTTTGGATCTCGCGATGACTTGCAGTTTTACAAGAGTGTGTTAAATAATACCCTTATTTAACGTATTGTAACTTAAATACTGCTTTTCTCTTCTAAAATTTTGATAGTTTTGCTGAAAAAAGATCATTCCCGCAGTCTGCAGATGGGTATGTTTTGTGTTTAAAACTGCGTTTTTAAATCGTTTTTGCTAATTGCTTGTAATCAGCACAATACATAGCAAATCGTCTGTTGCATTGATGATAGTCAATATTACACGATGTACTCGTCTTCTACTAATTTGTTCGACTTGGGAAAAGAAATGCCGTTCTACAGAAGGATGCTGACAATATTATGAAGTGTGCAAACGATTTATAAAAACATTTGAAGAAAAAGTGAAGCTAAAAAGATACTTGTACTCAGCGTCCGAAATGAGAGACTCGAAAATATTGAAACACATAATGAGGTGAAAGCAGTTCGTGAATTGGCAACTCACAAGATATTTTGAATGCAAGAGTTTGAGATTTGTTTAACTGCATGCCAAACTCTGTGAGTTAATTTATGCCAAAAATGTAAAATTTTAAGAGTTTTATTTTTAATATTCGGTTATAGTGAGAAGTTTGATTTAGTCAGATTATGATAAAACAATTTTTTCAAAAAATTCAAGATGTCTTCTGGTTGTGTATTTTTGAAAATCAGTTTGTAGATCAGGTTTCATTGACGTATTTTGGTAGAGAGGGTTTCTTATCGAGCGTCAAGTGTATTGCTGTATATTTTTAAAAAGAAAAATGCTGGTAATATTTTTTCCTTTGATATTTTTCAAAAGTGTATTGCTCGTTATATTTTCTTTTTCAAAATTGTATTAATGTAATTTTTACTATAAAATCATATTTTTATATCTTCATAGTGTTTTGACCCCAGTTTGCGTAGTCGGGGGTAACTATTTGCCCATATCTGGGACTCTAACAGGTGCTACCACCCTGGGTTAGGGTGGACCTGGGAAAACAGCAACTAAGATGTGGATCCAGCCTCTAACAGACCTCTCAATCAGAGGCCTTGCTGTTGAATTCAGTTTGTGGTCATACCCAGGATCGAAAGCAAAAAGTGACAGACAATGAGCGTGGGTGAATGCATGGCAGAACAATGTGTGGGAGAAATAATAATAATAATAATAATAATAATAATAATAATAACTAACATTGCTATGATCTACAAAGAATAAGAAATTATGGGAAGTCATGATCGCTCACGCCCAGAATGGACACCACATAGAAAGAGAAGACATTAAAATTTGACATTCGAAGCATAGTTAATAAATGACTCGAATATTGACAAGTAGCAAGAAAGGCAATCTACTTCCTAGTGTTTCTATATTGATGATTCAACTTGTGTTATAGAAATATTAGATCATTGCAAAATTTCGTGCCCGATTTTTGTTGTTTTTAATTTTTAATCGGGCACGAGCCTTTGCAATAATTTAATATAACGAATGTGTCCTTTTCTATATAGTTCACAATTCAAACAATTGTATTCTCTAAACATCATCCAATCTTCTTCTATGTGTCGTGTCTCTTCAGACCGTAGATGATCATGGCTCTCCACAATTTTCTTTTCTTTGTGGCTCTTAATTAATTTTGTCTTTTTGTTGCTTCTCATAAACCCTGTTCCGCCATTTATTTACTCAAGCTCATTAAGTATGTTATGCGTTGTTTTCATCTGTCTCTCTTGCCTTCAATCTGTCCTGTGAGTATCAGATTTTCCAAGCCTTCTTTCATTATTATGTGCCCTGAGAATTTCAAACTGATGTTAAGTATAAGCTTGCTTTTCATTTTCATTTTTTCATCGTTGCTCACATGTTCGATTCATGGTATCCTTACCAGCCTTCTGTAGAACCACAATTCTTATGCTTCAAATCTTTCCTTCATTTTTGAGAATATTGTCCAACCCTCATACAGGAGGACAGGTATCACGAAATAGTTTATTGTTCTTTTCTTTGTTTCTAGCGAATTTTTTTATTTTATTTCTTAATACTCTGCTTAGCTTTTGAAATGCATCTTTAGCTATCCTAATACGCCTTTGGATTTCAGTGCCACACTTTCCGTCTCCTATTAAAACACTTCTCAGTATTCAATCATTATACTTGTTTGATTGTGGTATCTCTGATTTGCAATTCACATTTTAGTCACATCCTTTTGCGAACAACCATGCATTCTCTCTTCTTGCAGTTGATGTTTAGTCCTTTCTTCTTGCTTTCCTTTGCTATCTTCTGTAGGAGTCGTTGTAATTTTGTTTCCGTGTCTGCTATCAGCACTGTGTGATTTACATATCTTACGCTGTTAAGATTGTGGCTGCCAATAATGAATCCTTGTACGATTTTTGATATCTGTATAGATATAGAACTACCAAGCTGGTTTGTTTAATCTGATAATCAATGGGCTTGTTCATAACTTCGTTAGATAACACGACCGTTACGCCCTGACAATGACTAAAAATAATGAACATTTCTGCGTTTTGATCGCGTAGAAAGAGGTGGGAAAAGACATTAATTGGTTTCAGTGAGGATATGAAAGATAAAAGAGGAGATAAAAGTGGAAAGAGGGCGAGAGAGTATCGAATTAAGGTAATAAGAATAATAACCACACTTTGATCTCAGTCAAAATGTGGAGAAGCGTTTATTTTTCAGCGTGTTTATGTCGCTACCGAATGTGACACATGGTCGAGGTTTAAAATGGGTTTAAAGGTGTAGCGAAATTGCATTGCATGCCTAACTCCACACACATTTTGTAATATTTAAACTTGAGGTAAATGAAAGAAACAAAACAATTTTGTTTTATTAACAAACAATAATGTTGCATTTCAAGAGGGTCACCAATAAAATGTGGCGAAAACTGACAAATTCACATATAAAGGTGAAGAAGGTTAATTCAGAAATAAGCAATGTTGGAAGAGAATAAAATTGTTGGCTTACAAATTTCACAAGCGTAAGTTGAGGCAAAAATGTAATGTAAAAATAAGGAGTTATCTCGCTTAGACTGTATTTTTTGTTCAGGTTGCTGTTTTTTTAAAAAGATATTTTTTGTTAAATGTTCAAGATATAATTTAGTTTGAGTTTGAGTGAATGTTCTGGATGATAAAAAGTTTGTGGAAGTATATTCTCTGTGAGGAAAAGTTTGTTGAAGAATATTCTGTGATTGAGAAGTTGTTGCTTTCAGCTCGGCAGTTTTTACGTTTGCGCCGTGTTGCTAACGAAATCGGCGATTGTTGTCTATTATATGGCAGACGTGGAAATACACAACTCCAGTATGACTAAATCAGTTATTTATTACACTTAACATAAGTCAGATGCTGTTTTAAAGCAGAAAAATACCCGTAAGTAAAATTTATTATATAACAAGTCGGCAAAATGACGGCAAAATATTTCGATATGCTATCTAAAATGAAGGCAACATGTATATTAATGTACTTACTAGTCAAGAATATATATATATATATATATATATATATATATATATATATATATTAACTTATTTATAAATGGAACTTTGTCTGTGTGTGTATGTACGTGTGTGTCTGTTACCTATAAACTCCGAAACGGCTGAACCGATTTTCTTGAAAATTTACACAGTTGTACTATAAGCGTCTGCGAGTGTTCTTAGCTAGGTTTGGTGTCGAGGTACCTCCGATAGATATCGAAAATTGATAATCGAAAAAATCGGGTTATAGAAGGAGTGGTCCGATTTTAATCAAATTTGATACACGGACGGACACTTCTATCTATTTTGTGAAGACACCGTTATGATGCTTCTCATTCACCAGGACTGACGAGTAGGAAAACCATAAAGGTGTCCTCATGAAACTTCAAAGTCAGCATGAATCTGGTCTGCTAAAGAGACAAACGTTTTGTACTTTTACATATGTGTGTGTGTGTGTGTGTGTGTGTGTGTGTGTGTGTGTGTGTGTGTGACTAAAAATTTAGTTATAAGATATGTTATATTTATGGACAAAAGTGCTCAGGATCGGAGAGTACTTAAATATGTAAGATTGTGTTCAATCATGAACAAACCCGCGCCACTACTTTTTGATCTCTGTGTCCACTTATATATATATATATATATATATATATATATATATATATATTGTTGTGGCCTTTTATGGCCAGGAAGAAAGACACGAAAAGAAGTAGGTAGGTTGAACCAGTGTATTGGAATATCAGAACATACAAAATAAGAGTGTTATTAGTCAGCAGATAGAAGTGTCCGTCCGAACTATCATCTCGACTGCCTTCTTTAAGAAGTTTCGCAGGTTAGTATTTATGAAAGAGGAAGAGTTCATTTCAATGTAGATAGGGCACCATAACTTATATATATATATATATATATATATATATATATATATATATATATATATATATATAAAGGAAAACTCAACACGTCATTTTTCCTTTATAAATATCATATTGCTCTGGATAACACCCATTGAGCTCTCTATATAGATATAATACTATTTTATATTAAGTTAATCTTATGGATTTACGGACTGGACATCTATACCTATATATATATATATATATATATATACAAATTGAATCGGAACAAAAGTTCGTTGCATCTTTTAAGTAAATTTCAAAGATAATATTTATTACACAAACTAATTTAAACACCTATGTGCAATTTGTTCCACTGCATTCCGCTAATTATGAGGCACCTTCATGATTCCATCCTTCCAAAATTTTGCATGATTCTGGGTGGTGGATGGCTTATGTGGTTTTTACAGGCTTCCCGGAAATTTAAGTTTTTCCCTCTAAAAGAATTGTTTAGAGATCGACATAAGTAGTCAGCTGATTCCGGCAGGTGTCGTAAGAAATTCGTACCAAAATGTACCAATTTCTCCCGGGTCAGCAAAAAAAAAAAAAAAAAGTGGGCGGGGATTAAGAAAGAAAAACATTTTTGGAATTTGTCGTCCAGACAAAAAATAGAGGAGCAGATACAGAAATTCATGACTCGATATTAGAAGGAGACTTTTAGATTACGTCTACGTAATGAGTCTCTGTCTCTGCCACTTTGTTTTTTACGTCTGGACGACAAATTTAATTTTTTTTTCTTTCTTAATCCCCCCAACTCTTTTTTTTTTAATTACCTGCGTATGGATGCTTTTAGACTCTTTCCGGTATATGAATTTTTGTATCATATTTGAATTAATTTTTTTTTTTTTGTTTTTTAATCATTGCTTAAGTAGCGAGAATTTTCTCACTGAAATATCAATTCAGCGAGTGTAGAATTCGGAATTTTTTTGAAATACTATAGTGTATAAAAAAAAATCCGAATTCTACATTCGTTGGCTCTGTAAATATTTGGCTCTGTAAATAGATAATACGATTTACAGTGAGCGAGCCCTCCACGTGGATCATTTTAATATTATTCAAATTAATCTTAATAGGATCTCGTTTTTGTGGATTTTACCTATAAGCTCGTCCTTTTTTTCGGGGGAGGATTTAATTTATATATATATATATATATATATATATATATATATATATGTATATATATATATATATATAAGGGAGTGAAAGAACAGATAAATTAAAACCCACAGTACATGCATTTACTTTTATAAAGAACGTTCAATACAAAGTAGAGCTTAATACTGTAGCTTTGATATTACAATGGTTTATAAAAACATTATATCACTGCACAAAATATTCATGTTTAAGAAGAATACTCTTATTCAGATGAGACTTAAAATAAATGGTAGAAATTATTTATTTAAAAAATATAAAATTAATCCATTCATGTTTATTTTAAAAATTAAGAGTGGTAGTTGGTGAAAGTTAAACAATATACGTGTAGGTGTGTCAATATTGTTATTTTTTAAGGAAGTTAAATGCAAATACCACCGTTACTTAAAAGTATTCTTACTAGATCCAATGTAAACATTTTATAGTTGGATTTTCATTTGATGATATAATACATTGGTAACCAATAGAATTTTTAGGCACCTATTTTCCACGAGGCAATTTTTAGGATTTCGACAACTACATAAATTTGTATTATTGCTATTTTCATTATTTGGATAATTATTGTTTCTTTAGTTTACGTGCTGATTTAAGATATTATTATTATGATTTTTCATAGTTTTTCTAGATTATTTGCATTACTATAAGCTAATTTAAGGGTATTTTTATGAAAACTTTTATTTAGTTATTATGAGGAAAATGGTCAACCTAATTCTCACTTTTGCTTGAGCAATATTGACATAGCTACAAGCATATTAACAGGCATAATAACAAAATTACAATTTATATATATATATATATATATATATATATATATATATATACATATATATATATACTCCTGATCAAAAATTTAAGACCACTTAAAAATCTTTAAAAAGAATTTTTTTTTACAGATAGATTTTAAACTCCTCCCACTTAAGGTTACGAATACTACAATCTAAAAGATTATGGAAACAAGAAGCTACATTCCAAACATTTTATTTAGAAATTTACATTTTTATAAAATGAGGCCTTTTACGCATGATCAAAATTATAAGACCAGGGGTATAAATTGTTAGATCTATGGTAATTCCAATGATTTTAGTTCAGTTAGAGATTAGTAATCACTGCGTAAAGGTGTTATCATGTCTAAAGCAAGCAAACTTACCAAAGTTGAGCGTTCTCGAATTCTAGAATTCCATAAGCAAGGTTTGTCACAGCGGGCGATTGCAGCTTAGGTAAATCGCAGTAAAACTGTGATTTGCAACTTTCTAAAGAACAGTGAGAATTATGGAAAAGCAAAATCCTCTGGTAGGCTCCAAATAATTTCTCCTGCATTGAGTAAGAGAATAAGGCGGGTTGTTATAAAAGAGTGGGGACTTTCTTCTAGTTAAATTAAGGCAATCACAGATGCTGATTGCAGTCCCGTAACCATCAGACGACACTTACGACAAAAAGGCATGGTAAATAAAAAGCGTAAACAAATTCCTCGGTTGCTTCCACGTCACAAGGTGGACCGCTTAAAGTTTAGTTGTGAATACCAAACATAGGACGTTGAGAAGTGGAAGAAAGTCCTGTTTTCTGATGAGAAAAAATTCAAGACGGACCTTGACCTTTCTACAAGAAAATGGGGTCCATCTCTTGGGACATCCTGCATGCTCACCAGACTTGAACCCAATTGAAAATGTTTGAGGATGGATGACAAGAGATGTTTATTGAAATGGCAAACAATATTCAACAAAAAATGATCTTCGTGAAGCCATCTTCAGAAGCTGGAGCAACATCCCCCGCACCTTAATGGAAACGCTTATTTCTAGCATGCCTGACAGAATTTATGAAGTCATCAAAAGCAGTGGAGGTAGAACTCATTATTAAATTTGGTTGTTGAATGTTTTCATACACTTTTCATACACTTTTTGTACAATTTCGTAGAATTTTTGATCATGAGTGAGTCGCCTCATTTTATAAAAATGTAAATTTCTAAATAAAATGTTTGGAATATAGCTTTTTGTTTCCATAACCTTTTAAATTGTAGTATTGGTAACCTTAAGGGGGAGGAGTTTAAAATCTATCCGTAAAAAAATATTTCTTTTTAAAGATATTTAAGTGGTCTTGAAATTTTGATCAGTAGTATATATATATATATATATATTCTAAACATATACTGTTAAGTATAAGAGACAATGAATATCTCTTATGTGTAATCATGAGCCGTTCTAAACATCGTATTTTGGCTTTAATTTCAGATTAAAATTCACCAACATTTGGATATTTTTTTTATTGAGTAGGTTCTAAGGATTCGGCTCACATGAGCCATCTTCAGAGAGGTTACAGGGACGTTAACATAAAAAAAACATCCACTATCAAAGATGATTTTATCTTGTGTTGGCATAAAACTTTGCTAAGCAACGATAACAGTTACCAAATGGCAAACGCAATTCGTAGATTTGAAAATGTGAACCGAAAGCTTAGAACCAACTCAATAAAAAAAATATCCAAATTTCACCTGAAATTAAAGACAAAATAGGATGTTTATAACGGCTTATGATTAAGCATTCTTTCTTATATTTAACAGTATATGTTTAGAAAATTATCTGCTGCCTCGATACACTATATATATATATATAAATATATATATATATATATATATAAACAGTCAATTGCTGATGCCCGCTGACGAGTGGGCGGTGGGACTCCCGGGGGGTTGCTCGTTCACGAAACTCTTGAGTCGGGCTACTGAGAGTAACATCAATTAGCTAAGTGACAAATAATTGACTTTTATTAATTCTTCCTTTCTCTTTCTCCCTCTCTCTCAATTTGTATATATATATATATATATATATATATATATATATAAGCAATGACAGTCGTTGATCATAAGAGATTATTTTGTTTTCGATAGGTTTCTGATAAAAATCCAGCATCCACATTACTATCTGCGACGTTAAAGCATCATTCTGTATCAAGTTATTGTCAAAAGAAAAGGGATTTTAAGGATTTAGCATTTTAATACCATGGGATAAAATGAACAAAAAAATGTCTGTAGCACTTTTCAAGGAAATGACTTCCAGTTTCTTGCTTCCCAGTCAACTTTGATCTTCAAAAATATAAAGGCAATATCAATAGCTATTTCACTCTTAAAAATATCAAGGAGCGTTAATAATTGATCGAGAAGTATCTTAGAATTTGGCAAAACTCTTCGAGGGTTATGTCGTTACACCCGATTAGTACTTTGCAGTATTAAAAAAGAAATGAAAACAATTCAATGAATTGGAGTTTTCTTCTTTTTTCTAATAACGTTCAAATTATACGACAACGCCCAATTGACAAAATTTATGAGATTTCGCATTTGTTTCTTTTGTTTAGAGATAATTAAAAAAGATGAACAAGACATATTAAAATAAAAAAGATGTAAACACGCTTAGTCATGAATATGCACGCGAACTTGTATTCATATATCAACATGCTTGATGTTACAAAGAATTGCGGTCGCATATACATAGATGTACAGACTCTGGTACCCACTTATACGCGTTTTGAGTTAACCACGCTCAACATAAAGAAATAATTATAAAGTTTACTTAATAATTATCCCGTATTCAAAACTAAGCATCCTTTAATAGCTAACGTAAAACACTAATATTCAAAATTATCTATGTACACATAGGTCTGTTCTTATCCACGAGTGCATTTTCATAGAAATAAAAAAAAAATCATAGAATTTACTTAATAATTGCACCAAAGTGCAAGGTTAGTAATTCTGCTTATTTAGATCTACCAAAGTGAATCAAAATAATGGTCTGAAACTATGAAAATTCATTAGAAATGATTGTTCCATAAAAATGTATTGGAAAAAACGTTGGAAAACCAGTTGATATAAAAAGCCTGACGATACCGAAAGGTTTAAACCAAGTTTGCTTAATCGACTGACTTAAAAATTTAAAATATTTAAAAGCTCTACATTATATATGTATTGAGCCCTTTTTAATACAACTGTATAAGGATCTAATTTAATTCTAACCAATACCTGGTTAACAATGATATATATATATATATATATATATATATATATATATATATATATATATATATATTAGTCATCCACATACAAGCCTGTTTCACTATATCACAGTTAATCAATGTGGCTAGACACATCCACTTACTTCTGGCCGGGATCGAAACCTTGATTTGGTGTCGGTCGGAGTCTCTACTCCCTCTAAGCCATAGGCGTATGGAATCAGAGAAGGGAAATATATATATATATATATATATATATATATATTCTTCAAAGAATTCTGCCCCTTAATATGTATTCTTCGTTATAATTTCTTATCTCTTTTTCATCGTCTTTTCACTCTCTCTCTCCCTCCCTCCCTCCCTCCCTCCCTCTATCTCTCTCTCTCTCTCTCTTTCACGCACACAGAAACACACACGCATATACACGCACATACACACATAATTTTCCTTTTCACTTACTCATCTTTTTCATCATTCCTACTTCATGAATTTTTATCATAATCTTTCTCCTTCTCATTCACTGTTTGCTTCGTACCTTTGACAGCCACCAACCACACACCCCTCCCATTTATTTTTTCTGTTAAAGTTTCGCTTGTTGAGTTGCTGTTTTATAACATTGTAATGACTCATGTCCATAGAATGTTGACAAATTACGCGCATTTTCCCGTTACTTATCTCTCCCACAATAAAACAAAGCCCTCATCTGCGGTTTTCCGACCAGTCATCATTTGTCGTGTGCCGCTTACATGTTTGCAGACGACGATCAATTAGATGTGACACAAATCGACAACAAAGTTACCGTAAAAGATGATGTCAGTCAGCTGACGAGGTGTGGCAATTAGACGTAGATTAGTGGTCGAAATTAGACATTTCTTCATTATTATTATTAGTATTATTATTCGTTGTCTTATTATATTATTAGTTTTATTTTTATTATTATTATTATTATTACTAGTAGTAGTAGTAGTAGCAGTGGCATCGTTTATATATAATATTGCATCTGGTTTTGCACTCAGAGATTCAAGCGCGCTGGTTTTACGAATAGAAGCTATCTTTGAAAAGGTTTGTTACAACTCTTTTAATTCGTTGGTTTTGAGGACTAAGAAAATCACACAGACTGATCCTAATTCCCTAACAAAAAGCTTTTGAATGATGAAACCGAGTAACTTTGTCATTTCTTATCTGCACAGTTTAATTAATGACGTCAATCCTATAAATAACAAGATAAAAACAAATGTAATAATCCAAAACCTTTCCTTAATTGGAATTAAGATGTGCTGTTCACACTGACATTATTTACCATAAAATACTTTAATTTCTTACACATATGCTGTTAGAAGTGGTTTTAACTTTCAAATCTATAAACTTAACCATAGTAAAGCTCTTTAATATTCTCATCATCGATTGTGTTTGTATCTCCATTAGTTACTAAAATAGCGCGTGCGTTACGCCATACTGTTACCTCAGATAAATAATAGACCATTTCGTTTAGATTACGCGGAAAGATCCAAGAAAAATATATATCAATGATGCTGCTTTGTTTTAGTGAGAAAAACAAAGCATATATAAGAAGAAAGAAAGAAAGAAAGAAAGAAGAGATAAAATATGGAAAAACGCTCGCATGCGTTTAATGTCTGCTTCAGTAAAATGGAAAACCATGTCAATCTTTTCATTTGTACTCTCCTACTTTTATACACAACGAGCAGCGTTAACGTTTATGATTGTTACTGCAATATTATTTTTAATTTTTTAAGTTCAAATATTTAACAATGTAATGTGGGAATTTTTATAGGTATGACATCACATTAAAACAACAGTTCCCCGTACGATTGGATGCGTGAGTGGTGTAATGGATAATGGTTCGGAAATGTTAATCAGAAGACAGAGTTCCAAATCCTGTTGGGTTCGCTATTTTCACTTGTATGCAAATATCTTTAGGCAAGGCATGAATCTAAATCTTCTCCCTACTCCTATGAGAAGCGAGGAGAAATGACAATGAAAGAACAGGTTTCAGGAAGACAGAAGATAGCGATTGGAATTGCATTTAAATTTTTAAAGATTTTAGGCGTCAGGAAAACAGAAATAGGGAAAGAATTCCCCAGGCGAGAATTGCAAAATAAAACAAAATAAAAAACTTTTATGATGAAGTAGGGTGTATGAATGCCAGGGTAAATCGTTTGAACATTTGAGTGACTGATATGTCTATTATTGATGTGTTATTTTTATATATTTGTAAAATCAATACAAACCGTTTTGCGAGCACATTTTGTTTTTAATTAATGTATACCTACTTTTGCATCCTCCGTGTATTTGTATATTATATTTTCCATACACACAAGATGTGGTACAAGGCCGAAAATATGGAGCATCAATTAGCCTATTAGTATGTCTATATTTCGAAATTTCTTGACAATTTTTTAAAGATGATATTAAGCGTTTGATTTAATTTAATTTTTCATATATTTAGACAGATATATATATACCTGTTTATGCCCGAGTATATCTTATTGTGAATGTACGTTGTGGTGCAATGGATATCACTCCTCTAGATCTGTTTGTACAAATGCAGGTGTCGCACAAGGCTCTATCTTTGGTCCTACTCTGTTTTAAATTGTCATTACCGACCTTTCTGATGAAATCAGCTCTCAGCTTTGTATCTATGCTGATGACATAACTATTTACTCCTGTCTCGATATAAATTTAATCAGTCTGATAAAATTGAATTAGCCACTGATATCAAAAATGACCCTCAATCTGTTGTTAATCAGGACAAAAAATGGCGTGTTAATTTTAAAAACAAAACTACTTTTTTTTTATTCATCTGAGAAACCCCTTTCTGCTTTTTATCAACATGCTAACCTCCAGAAGAGTGACTCAGTGTACCTTCTCGGACTAACATTCCCGGCAGAGATAAAGTGTAAAGACTATATTTAATCCATTACTATGCTGCTAAAAAAAGTTGGTTCACTGTGTCGGGTTAGACCTTTTTTCTTCTCCAGAATCTATCTTACATATCTATGAGTCTACTATTTGTCTATACTTAAAATATTACTGCCACATATGGCCTGATGCTTATGCAATGTATTTAGAAAATCTTTTATAAAATCCAAAAAAGAATCAAAGATATTATTGGTTCAACCTGAAGTCTCGGATTCAGTCACTTTTCCACCGCTATAAAATTGCTTTTTTGTGCCTTTTCTATAAATGCTTTCGTGATAATTGTTCGTATAAGCCCTTTACTATAGTGCCTCGACTTGAATTTAAGCTCAGTGCTAGATTGATGACAAGGTCTCATCAATGAACAGTTGAGTTGGCTAGATGTAACCTTAAGTAACAGTTTATTTTCTTGTACTTGTCCCTTGAGGAACTAATCAGGCTCTATGCTTTCATTCAACTTTGATCATTATCTACTGTCTTTTTGATTCATCTTCTTTTATTTTTATCGCTACTGTATAATTTTTCTTTTCTTTTTAATCGTTTCGCACTCCATGCTTTCCAGTTATCTATCTTGATCGTCATTTGCTCTCTTCCTCATTAGTCTTATATTGTCCCCGTTCCTTAATGCTTTTTTTTTTCTAATTCTTTCACACCAAGTAACATCATGTGTCTTAGAGGTTTTACTGCCTTGCATGGGGTAAATCCAATTAAAAACAATCATTAGATTCTCAAGTGTTTTGCTGCGTGTGTAAAAAAAAAAAAGATTTAAAACAATTTTTCACAAGCATCACATTTAAAAGATTTTCCGATTAAATGTTGTTTAATCTCACTCATCTTTTTAATCGTTAATATAATTTATAACAAACTTACAAACTTTAGAAGAAAAAATTGATAATTATGAATCTGTGGTGCAGTGGATGTCGGTTCGTAACGAGAAATAGGAAAGTCGAGTTCGAATTCCAGTTGAATTCCTTGTATTCATTTACGCGCAAATACCTTAAGAAAGATATTAATCCGTTTCTTCCCTCCAGATATGGGTTAAAAACAGGACAGATTTGTTTCTATAGCCTTGACTGGCAACCAGTCTACTGCAGAAAGTAATGGCAACCTACTGCGGGATAATCTTCTGCCCAGTCAGTCATGTCTCTTTCGAGACATGATCGCTCGAGCGAGTATCACATATGACACTTAACTGACTGATTCATGAGAAACATTATAAATTTCTATTAATATTTCTCACATCTTAAATTCAGTTGCTTTTTATCTCAACTACATTCTACGGCCATGAATAAACTGCGTTGATCAGAAATAATGAATAAGTTTATGATGAGGTTGCAGCCCTTTTGTCATGTGAAAACTATCCGATCATGATAGATGATCTTAATTATTGAGAGTTTTACGATTAGCAGATGTACGTGTGATGCAATTAATAACGGCCCGGAATGAGAAATCCTTGAGAAGTGTTCTAATTCAAATCGGGTTTATTTCATTCACTTTCGCGGAAATACCATTGGGAAGCATATGAATTTATATTCTCTCCCATCTATGGATTAAATAGTAGAAAATTTATCTGATAAAATCAATGTTATTCTTAAAATAAATTGTTTATGCAATATTCACTCGCCTATAAAAATTATTATTACAATCCAAAAATATTTTCCGGATTTAAATAATCCAAAACGCGTTGATATACCCTAAAACATAAATTGTTTAAATCAAATCAATACGGTTAGCAGAAAATCAGATTTAACCACTTGACGGTACTCCGCTGTCGCATTTGGTGTTATTATTATCTTTTAGATGAAACACTGTGAACTATTATTAACTTAAATTGAGAGTATTTTTTTTCATTTTAATTTCAGTTCCTCTTTATAACATCGATTCAGATCGTCACTCTAAGGTGTTCTTTATAGAATAAATAATGAAACTTGGCATTCTCTTTTTACTTTCAATCTACACATTGGAAGGTAAGTCCTCATTTGAAAAATCTTTTTCCTTTTACGTTGATATAAACATCTTTTAAAAATAATATTTTTGCATAAGAGCACACTATTACATCAATATATATATATATGAACTAAGAATAATTTTTTATTTGTTCTTCACCGCTGCTCGAAGTTTCATATACCAATAATAAGTCACAAATTTGTGCCTGACTATAGCTATATGCATGAAACTTAGCATCAATCAAGAGCTGAGAAACAATATATAATTGTTTTAATACATATTTTATCACTGTTATTTTACATGGAGCACAGTTTTGTTATTACTACCAGCACTCATTGTGCTCAATTATATATATATATATATATATATATATATATATATATATATATATATATATATAGTTAAATTTGTTTTTAATTTAAAATTAGTTTCATTTACATTGCAACACACAAATTTTTGTTTTAAGATTTCGAGATTTCGAAATTTTACTTCGTCAATCAGGCAATGTCGACTCATTGTTGTGAAAATGATTTACATGTACTGAGCACTTTTTTTTTTAAAAGAAGTAAATTCCGGAGAACTCTGAATTCTAAAACTGATTTTGTTTAGCGACATATAAACCTCTTTGCCTGGATATATATATATATATATAAGTATTTTGAATAGATATTTGTTGTCAGACGTTATTTCTTATTTCATAATTCTAGCTGTTTAAAAATGCAGGGCTTCTACTCAAATATGGGCATCCACAAAATAGCGTTTGGTGTAGTAGTATATATATATATATATATATATATATATATATATCTTCTTGCCATAAATTGGTTACTTATACTGAACATACTATCACCTCATTAATTATACGTCTTACATATCACTTGTCGAATCAAAGTGCTATTACTTACAAGAACTCTTAAAGAAAATTTTAGTTGATAACACAAAATCCTTTTTAAATCACATAACCGTCGACATATTACACTCAGAGAAGCCCTATTGATTAAACGGCGTTCACTCGCTATCAATCTGACACTGTTCAGTAGCGGAGATGTCATGTTATATGTTTTCTAAAAATAGAAGTGACCTTCACGTCAATTCATAAAAAAATACTGTGCAGTACGATACGCGGAGAATACATATACTGAATACAACACATTTGAAAATGGCTAGAGCAACGACCGAAAGCACACGGAACAATAAAAACTATAGACAGTTTTTATATTAATGAACTCTTAAAACAACAGTTAATTGTTAGAATACCAGAAAAACTCAATAAAATAGTCATTGAATCTTTTTTTCCGGCCGTATTCAATGAAAGATGCTTAAAAGAAAACTTGCTATTCGAATATATATTTATATAGTTTCTATTTATAGTAGAATTACTAACAATACTTTTTATCTGTGGTTAAAAGCATGCAATTGCGTTCAAAATTCTTAGATTCCGAAGTTAAATAATCCATAGAGAAGGTTTATATGCCGCTAAACAAAACAGCCGCACAAATCATTCCTCATTTTTATCTATTACCTCAGACAGAGTTCTTGTAGTTCCCTTTCTGGGTTTGCTTTTAACAAAGTGTCATCTGTACGTCTTATGTTGTTCTCCAGAACAGTTTTCGGTTCAACCCAGTTCCTAAAATTTGACTAAATGTCAGATTTGGTGGGACCAAGAACTTTTTGTCTTTATTTACATATTTATTTTTGAACAAAATCTCTTTCATTATTATTGAATTTAAACCAACGATTCGATTCTACATTAATTATACAGACAATTTTTTAAAAATGCAGACCAAAATTCAGATAATAACTGCTTCAGTCTAAACTTATTGATTCACTCAGGCATTTCCTTATTATGCTGTTTTGCTAATTTGGCTTAATATCTTTTATTTATTTATTTATTTATTTATTTATTTATTTGTTTGTTTTGTTTTGTTTTTCAAGGTCGCATGCTTCCAACGAAAACTGCACCGGAATCTACCAACCTGGCTCTAGAATTCTTTCAAGATGCAACTGAACAAAAACAAGTGACTGGGATCGGTTTGAAACTTCACAATAAGTTTAATTCTTTCTTAACAGAAAAGGAAAAGCAGGTATTACATGATATTTATGACTTAGGTGCTCTCTATTGGCTAAAACTATTTGGATACACCATGAGCTTGAACAGAAATCCAAGCCATATATTTAGTCTTGAAAACAATTTTCACGGTAGCAACGAACCTACTAACACACAGCAAAGTTCCAATACCCAAGTTTCTTCGCTTGTTAAAGAATGGACAATATTCCAGAATTTGAACCATGCAAATGCTAACAACGATAACGCTATAAAAAATGAGAACCTAACTACAGAGCAATCGGCCTTGAATACAAAAGGAATTGATCAAACTGTACACAGCAGTACGAACGATCAATCTTTTTCTGTTGTTACAACGCAGAACCAGTTACATAATGAATCTGTGAATGACTCATTTCTACCTTCAGAAAACGAAACCAATATACAACAAGCAAATCAACCTTTTATGGAACTAAACAATTCGAGTTTACAATTACAATCAGAAATGCCAAAGCAGAGTTTTCAACCTGAACAAGTCACCTTGGAGTTATTTCATGAACACAATAATCCAGGTTCCAGCGCGAATCAACCGGCCGAAGTTTTCAAATCCAATGAAGGATTTTCCACATTTACTGAAATTACACCTGATACAATGTCAGTTTCTCCAGCTACAGAGTTTGAAACAAACAACTCCAAATTTCAAATAGCACAAAAAGAACATGGAATTACATCTGAATTAAGCTCAGAAACAATCTTTACTTCCACTTCTGCCTCTACAGAAACTGAGTCTGCGCTAATACAAAACACAACATGCACAGGGCAAAATGATACTACAATGACAGAGCTAGAATCAAATTTTCAAGGCATCTCTGAACAAATCGACACTAGTACGTCTGTAACTGCAGAATCAGGTTCCATTTGGCCTCAAAATGACAGTATGCAACCAGAAAAAGAAACTATGGCGTCATCAGTGATTTCAGATGTCTCGATTCAAGAGAGAAATGTTGGGTCTGAATTACAACCTACAGAACCGCTTTCTCAACAAACGACATTTGGGGAGTTAAATATACCCACTGAAATAAAGGAAGCTATAACTTTCACTAATCAAGAAAGTACTGATACAATGCCAGTTTTCGATATAGAAAGAGTTGACCCCGCAAATCAGCTTGAAAACATATCACAATTACTCATTGATAATTTGCAGGAAAATCAGACATCAGATGTTTTCAGCATACCGGGTTCGACATTATCATTTGTGAGTTCTGATCCCTCGGCCACGACAGAAATAATTGATTTCAGCCCCTTTGAACAAACTGCGTCACAAATGAACGCATTCTCACTCGCTGAACCGGATACCCAACCAAATATTGACAATTTTTCCACGGTTTCAAACCAACAATCTCTAACTGAACCTGAAGAAGCACAATTAAACCAAACATTGGATCCTGTAAGCGTTCTAAATGATTTCACTGAACATTTTCTATCATCGCAAAGTTCAAGTCAGCTCCCAGTTTTTCCGGAATCAATCTTGGGTGCTAACCCTGAAGTAGCACAAGATCCATCAAAACAAACACTTCCAAATAGTAACTTGACATTAGGACAGACACATTTCCCTAGTTTGAAAACGCAGTCAGATACATCTTTACTAGAAGGGATTCCGAATCAAGAGATAAGCGTCAATATAACCGAAACCAACAATGAAACTGTTTCTTGGATTTTGCCTGTACAAACCCATGAGTCACAAACATTTGCAGATCAACATTCAATCGACACTCAAGCTCCTTTAGACAATGCTTTGAACCAACAACAAAGCCAACAAGACCCTACATTAACAGCACTAAAAGAAGCATTTTCAAGCAATAAAGCTCACTTTCCCGGTAATGAAAATCCTGCCATTACCACAATAAATACTCTATTCCAGAGATCTTTACAAACTCATGAGTCGCAAACATTTGCAGATCAACATTCAATCGACACTCAAGCTTCTTTAGACAATGCTTTGAGCCAACAACAAAGCCAACAAGACTCTACATTAACAGCACTAAAAGAAGCATTTTCAAGCAATAAAGCTCACTTCCCCGGTAATGAAAACGCTGTCATTCCCACTATAAATACTTTATTCCAGCGGTCTTTACAAACCCATGAAAGACAAACATTTGCAGATCAACACGCAATCGACACTCAAGCTTCTTTAGACAATGCTTTGAACCAACAACAAAACCAACAAGACTCTACATTAACAGCACTAAAAGAAGCATTTTCAAGCAATAAAGTTCAGTTCCCCGGTAGTGAAAACTCTGCCTTTCCCACAATAAATAATCTATTCCAAAAATCTTTACAAACCCATGAAGGACAGAAATTTGCAGATCAACACGCAATCGACACTCAAGCTCCTTTAGACAATGCTTTGAACCAACAACAAAACCAACAAGACTCTACATTAACAGCACTAAAAGAAGCATTTTCAAGCAATAAAGCTCAGTTCCCCGGTAGTGAAAACCCTGCCTTTCCCACAATAAATAATCTATTCCAAAAGTCTTTACAAACCCATAAAGGACAGAAATTTGCTGATCAACAGTCAATCGACGCTCAAGTTCTGTTAGAAAATGCTTTGAACCAACAACAAAGCCAACAAGAATCTACATTAACAGCACTAAAAGAAGCGTTTTCGAGCAATAAAGCTCAGTCACCCGATAATGAAAACCCTGCTCTTCCTGCAGTAAATACTCCTTTCAAAAAGTTACATTATTAATTTGAAAGCCGTGATTGCAGGGAATCTTTGGTTCTTGGCTACCAGCATAAAGCAATTATGAACGGCCAATTATGTCCCTGATTTCGCTTTTAAAATAATATTAAAAGTTAGTTAATCATTTCTGGGTGACATTCAGGGATGAGGTGTTATTGTTATTACACTTTGATTAGTACTAACTAATATCCTCGTCATTTTGTATAAATTTCAGCATCAGGACGTTTTTTTTAACTGTCTGTCGTATTCGGTAACATTCTGGGTATTTCGAATCGAATCCATTATTCAATATCCACTGGGGTAGATTTCTATTATCAGTTATGTATGACTGGAGGACAGTGACCAAACAAGGAAGAGAGAGGACACATAAAAGAAGAAGAAGATTCTTGGAGGATATTTTGTATGAGTTAATTCTCATACAATGAGTAGACAATTACTGTTTCAACGCATTTTTACAATACTTTTTATACAACTTTTTCTTATTGCATCTCAAGTTTCAGAAAAGCCTGGCAGGGTTGAAATATGCTTGCTATTGGTATTTGATAAGTTGCTGTACATTTCGAATATCACACACACACACACACACACACACACACATATATATATATATATATATATAAAATACGTATATTTTGGCAGCATGTTTTCTTTTAAACACGTTGTGTTAAACAATAGAGACAACTTAGTCTTGCAGATTTTCTTTT
>JBBBDQ010000271.1:4882500-4965000 GCA_037127315.1 Ascarosepion bandense | reverse complement strand
GAATCCTATTTCAGTCTATTTATCATGTTATTTGTTCTAGTAATGGTATCCTTTTTTGTTAGAGATTTTATTTTGAAGCAGATGTTTGACGGATCCAATTTGCTTTTTCCCGCAGCCTTTCGGACCCTTTTTGAAATTAGCATAGGTTCAGGTAGTTAAACAAGCTGGAATTAGATTCAGCTCTCTACATCTACGGAAGTTTACGGCCATATCACGTCGGAACATCGGTTCTCGTACGATCATCGAAGTTAAGCAACGTCGAGCCTGGTTACTGACTAAATGAGTGAGCGCTTGAGAATACTAGGTGATGTAATTATTTACAATATTCGGACTATGTTATTCATTTTTGTTGCCATTTGTACGACGTTTCGGTCGTTGTACACACCGGCCTTCTTCAGGTGCTAGGAATTTCGAACCGAACCCCTTATTACAATCACTGGTGCATATGATCTTCATCCCTTGCGTAGAGGGATGTCCTTATGGCCACGTGTCCTTAAGGACACGTGGCAGAGTGGATATAGGCGTTGATTAGTTTCTGTGACTTGACTCAAAGAGTTGTGAGTTCAATACCAGGCTACAGCGGTGTGAACAAGTAACTTACAGGGTGAGAGGGAAATAACTCATGACTACGAAAAGAGGTTCTACGGTTTTTGGCTTTAAATAATCTGCAAAGTTTGATAAAATGTACAAAACAAACCAACAAATCAAATTAAACCTATGTCTACGGAGGGATGTACGATGGCTGAAGAAGCAAGATAAGCATACTAGTCTAAATAGGAAAAATATTAGTATGAATATTAGATAGGAGATATTAAACGGATCGAATAATTTTATTCGGGGTAAAAAAAAGTTTTGGATTATTCAGTTATCTTTTTGCTTAATTCTCTGGTCATTTGAACGAATGTTTTTGTACTTTTGCAAAGAAATTTCTTTGGAATTTTAAGCCGCACGTGGAATTCTTTTAGTCCTTATTTTCTTTTCACTTCCGTTACACCCCCCTCCCACATTCACTGATTTACCTATGTCAAACAATGGAAAAATAAACTTTGTTTTTTCAAATGGCTTTGAAACATGTGTGTGGGTGTGAACTCTGGTTGGAAGGATTTACTTATTTTTTTCTCGTTGAAACTCGCTAAAGTAAGTTATTATATATGTATTTATTTATCTTTTTTTTCTTTAATTATTATTTGTTGCTTAATTCTCAGGTCATTTGAACGAATGTTTTCGTACTTTTTGCAAAGGAATTTCTTTGGACTTTTAAGCCGCACGTGGAATTCTTTTAGTCCTTATTTTCTTTTCACTTTCGTTACACCACACACACACTCACTGATTTACCTATGTCCAACAATGGAAAAATAAACTATATTTTTTCAAATGACTTTGAAACATGTGTGTGGGTGTGAACTCTGGTTATGTCAGCGAACACCTTTCCGTCTAGCTAGAGTAACATCTCTTGAATCCCTAGACCAGTCTTTCATGTGCTTCCGTCTCTCACTTCTAAGCTCCGTTAGCTATCTCTTCTTCCTCTACCGCTCCCCCTCCTCCTCTGACTGTTCAGTACTTGACAGCATCTCTGACAATAGCGACAAGACCATTTCTTCTCACCCATCTGCCCATATTTTCGTGTTTGGTGACTTTAACGCCCACCACACTAAATGGTTCGAAAACTCTGTAACCGACACAGCTGGTGATCACACCTTTAATTTTTCAATCTCCCAATCCCTTACGCAAGTGGTGGACTTCCCCACGCGTTTCTCCAATAGCCCTAACGGAAGGGACTCGCTACTAGACCTCTGCTTCACTTCCACCCCAAATTCTTGCACCACCAGACAGCTCTGCCCTCTCGGAAATTCTGACCACGCCGTAGTTTCTGTCAACATCTCACTCCACTCCACCCCTACCCAAGAAACCCAGACCAGCAGAATATCCTACTGCTATCAAAGAGCAGACTGGGATTCGTTCCGTGACTTCCTCTGCGACGTCCCTTGGAACAATGTTTTTAGTCTTCCCATCGAAGACTGTGCATCAGAGGTCTCCTTCTGGGTTAAGGCTGGCATCGATGCTTTCATCCCTGCCAGGAAATTTCAGCTTAAATCCCATTCGTTTCCCTGGTTCTCGCCCGCTTGCTCGGCCGCCATTACCCATCGGAATCACTTCTTCCGGCTTTATCGTAGCCACGCGTCGGACCAAAATGGCGCCTTTTCACCTCAGCTCGTAATAAGTGTAAAAAGATACTTAACGAAGATAAGATGCTGTTTGCTGCCAGAATGAAGCAGCGCATAGCATCCTCTAAGTTCGGAGCCAAAGACTACTGGCGCCTCTGTAAAAGCGTGCTCAACAAGAGTAAGTCCTCAATACCCCCACTAATTAACCAGTTTGAGGTCCTCACCTCCTCAGCGGACAAGGCTGAATGCTTTGCCCGGAGATTCTCGACCAATTCGTGTCTGGATTCGTCTGGAGTCCAGACACCCGATTTCCCATCTAGAGCTGAGACCCAATTGAATGACGTCCACATCACGCCCTTGCTGATTTCTAGCATAATCTCAAAACTGGACCCTCACAAAGCGAGTGGTGGGAACAGAATCCCAATCATAGTCTTGATGAAATGTGCCCCTGAACTCTCCTCTATCCTTTCTAAGCTCTACAACCTCTGCCTATCTTCCTCCTGCTTTCCTGCCTGTTGGAAGTCTTCTTCTGTGGTTCCAATATTCAAGAACACTGGTGAACCCTCGGACCCCGCAAATTACCGCCCTATCAGCCTTCTTCCGATCTTCGGCAAAGTGTTCGAAGCCATTATCAATGCCGAGGTCGTTCAGCATCTCACGGCCCACGGGCTCCTCTCGGACAAACAGTATGGCTTCCGCTTCACCAGGTCTACTGCTGATATGCTAACGACCATCACCGATTATATATACCAGGCTCACGACAAGAATGGTGAAGCCCGTACTGTCGCCCTGGATATCTCTAAAGCATTCGACAGAGTATGGTATGCCGGCCTTCTACGGAAACTGCGAAGCTACGGCATTACTGGACTTTTGTTGGACTTAATCCTGTCATTCCTCTCCCACCGCACACTGAAGGTGGTTTTAAACGGACATGCCTCCCAGAACTACCCTACAAGATCACAAGTAGGCATGTACGCCGATGATACCACAGTATACGCTCGCCTCGATCAAAAATCTGGTGTTGATGACAAGGCGAACCTCGCGGCTGAGCTTGAAAAGGACCTCCAATCCGTGGTGGATTGGGGTAGGAAATGGCTCGTAAAATTCAATTCTTCCAAAACGAAGCTGCTATCAATTAACCACCACAGACAACCGCACCTCTCTCCCATTAGCATGGAACAGGCATGCCTCCCAGAGAGTAAAACACTACGCCTGCTTGGCCTGACACTCTCAGCGGACCTCAAGTGGAATGACTACGTCGAATCCATTGCTAAATCCGCTGCTATGAAAGTCGGCTCTCTGTGCAGGGCCCGGAAATTCTTTCCGTCTGAATCTATCCTCACTTATACAAATCTACCATGCGCCCGTGTTTTGAATACTGTTCCCACATTTGGTCGGGTGCCCCTGCTATTCTCCTCGGGCTTCTTGACAAAATACAGCGAAGAATCTGTAATGTGATTGATACCGACTTAGCTGACCGCCTGCAGTCACTCTCTCACCGGTGTGACATGGCTTCCCTGTGCCTATTCTATAAATACTTTCATGGCTTCTGCTCTGATGAACTTAAATCACTGGTGCCCCCTAGGTGTGAGTTTGCACGAGATACTAGATTGGCAACTCTTTTACAGTGAAACCGATGAAATGTAACCGCAATTTCTACTCCAACAGCTTCTTTTCTCGCACTTCCCGCCTGTGGAGTTCCCTTCCGCATGCTTGCTTCCCCGACGGCTATAACCTCCAGGAGTTTAAATATAAGGTCAATAGACACCTCCTAACACACTAACCCTCCCATTCTCTCCAACTCTCCCCCTATGTACATCCTAACTCGTCTATCGCCCTGTGTAACCCCCTGCGCTATAGTGGCAGTGGAATGCCTTGCTTAGGGTGACATGATTTTAAAAAAAATTCATTAAAAAATAATATTCGCTGGAAGCATTTAAACATATCTTATAAATTAAAATTCTTTGAAAATTATTAACTAATACATTCTTCAACGTTTCAATTTTAATCCAATGATGTTAATGACATATCTGTCTCATTTGCCAGAACGATCATGCGTGGCTGGGGCTAGCTACATTCTTCTCCATGTGCCGTGTCCTTTCAGGACGTAGGCGATCACGGACTTCCACTTGGCTCTGTCTCTTATTGCTATCAATATTTTTTTCTCTTGGTATATTTTCAAAGCTCCGCTCCGCCAACTATTTGCTCAGACCTAACAAGTACGTCTCGCGATGCTTTCTCTGTCTCCCGTTCAATTTATCCAACCTGTGAGTATTAAGTTCTGCAGGCCCTCCTTCCTCGTTACGTGTCCCAGGAATCTCATTTGTCTCTTCTTGATATTTTGCCTATTTTTTACATCCATGTTATTATGTTAGTGTTATGATACGGGTAGCTACACATCTGGCTTATTTTCTAGATCCCTGGTCTTTAATGAGTAATGTAATAATACGGGTAGCTCTATATCTGGACTATTTTCAAGATCCCGGAATTCAATGCCTACTGTTGTAATTGATCTTAACCTTCATAAGTCTACCATTTGTCAAGACTTATAATATTGCTACCACATCTGGTCTAGTAATCCTTCTACATATTTAGAGATTATTGATGCTTAACTGGACATCTCGGCTTCAGTCACTTTCTCACTGCCAGAACGGAGTTTCTCTGTACCTTTTCTATTAATACTTTCATTGTAATTGCTCTGATGAGTTTTCCTCTTTAGCACCTCGACTTTACAAATTCAAGCGCAGGACGAGACTAACAGCTAGTTCTCATCATTTTGCAGTTGAATTACTAGATGTAACCATAGCTTCTATGCTAACAGTTTCTTCTCTTATTCTTCTCACTTGTGGCACTTTCTTTCGTCTTCTTACTTTCCAGTCAACATTGATTTTCAAAAATGTAAGCGTAATATCAATCGTTATCGTCAAACTCCTATTATTTTGTTGTTTTTTCTCTTTAATAATGATTTTTCTTTTTCTAATATTCTATTATGCGTGTTAGCTGCTTCATTACCTTTAATGGAATGAAATGTTTTTTTAATTACCTAACGTTGATAGGACGACAACATCAGCGTCAAATCACATAATCATGGCTTTCATGTGGCCACTGCGTAAACAATGAAAAAGGTTCGAGATTTACCTGCTGTAAGCTTCTTTAGGTCAGATTCTGTATTGAAGACACAATGACACAACAGGATTTTATAAATGCTGATACACGTGTTTCTCTTCTTTGGAAAACTCATAAATACATTATGGCAAGTAATTATATATCTCATATTTATTTTCGTCACCTCGAAAGAAACTTCGCCAGTTCTTTGAAACTGGTTTGAAGCTCTTGACAATAATGAAATTCCGCAACACATCAAGGCGCTTTGTGCTTTCTAATGTCCTGATTAGGTAAGGTTGGAAAAATTGTGCGTTGCGTGTCATTTCTGGGTTTTATCGGCAATTCCTTAATCGGAATCACAAAGCTGCATCACGAACCAACCACAAAGGATTTTTGTTTGGCTTTTTTCTGTTTTATTTACTTGGTAACAAGGGTTGGGTACATTGTAGTAAGCAAGTTTCTTTAAGGAGACGAGAAGGAGGGGAAAAAAGAGGTAGCGAGAACGGTTGTAAACAAGTCGGCCACTTACTCATCCTCGCTATGTGATGGATTATCTATTCTAAAATCACAACATGCAAAGAAATCTGGGAAAGTTCTTACATTTAGATTTAAACCAAGACATGTTCTGGCCAATACGGTAGTTTTTGCTATTTCGTCTAGCCAGCGAATTATGTAACAAGAATAAATGTTGCTTCGATGGTGCAAAAAAGACTGATTATATCAGAAGCACATTAACTTTTTTCATCTGCTGCAGATTACATTAGCTCTCTTATATTCAAGATAGTGTATAAAATTAGCCATCCGTATTATCTATGTATATTGACAAGATCATCACAGCTACTTTTCAAGGCTTTAATTTGATACTCATATATGGATTATCTCACAAATTATGTCATTCAAAGAATTGTCTTTATACTTTTAGATCATATTAGACACTGACAATACGTCTTTTAAATCAATAAATAATTCTATATATATATATAGTCATCCGCAGACAATATTGTTTCGCTATAGCACAGTTCATCAGTAAGGTTAGATATCTGATTGCTTCTAGCCAGGATTGAAACCTGACCGAATATATATATATATATATATATATATATATATATATATATATATTCATAATCGAATGACAAAAACAAACAGTTCTAAAGTGGCACATTTCATTCCGTGAAAAGATTTCCACAGAATAATAATTGCGGTATTAATGGACTCAAGTAAGGTTTGTGAAAAACTACAACAATATTGTAAGTGGCTTTTTTGTATTTTTTGAGTTGTAATTGGCATATATATATATATATATATATATATATATATATATATATATGGAAAGTTCTTACAAAAGCTCGAACTTATAATTTTCTACATGGACCTTGCTACTTTTGTCTCAATGAGAAGTTATAAATTACCAAATTTAAGGACAAGGTTAATTTGTTAAACCAGAGAAATGAAGTTACTGTTCATTCTAAGCATAATTAATTATTTACTTTATAATATGGTTTGTAATATTAAGAATTTATGTATACTATTTTCACTGCTGTCAGTTGTTATTTGCCTTTATTTGATGGCATTTTTATTTGACTTGAATGTTTTAATTATTTTTTGCGAGGTATTTAATTCGGCATATATTATTACATTGAATTTGCTAAGTATTTAACCTAACACTGATCATCAAGTTTTATAGTTATGAGGTATTTAATCTAACATTGATTATCATTTTAATATTCGATAGATTTTTAATCTAGCTGGTTAATATGTTAACATGTTTTTCTCATAGCACTAATTGTCAAATTAATATTTAATAATTATGATTTTAAAGGCATTAATTTCACACTGTTTTTTAATTATTTTTTAGTGTCTGGTTTTAAACGTTTGTATTTATGGGTCATATTTTTATTATATATATATATATATATATATATATATATATATATATATATATATATATATATACTAGCAGTATACCCCGGTGTTGCTCGGGTGTAATGAAAGCTTTAAAACTAATCCATAGTCTTCGAGCACAGGCTCTTTGAAGGTTGGCACGAAAGACTAAAAAGCAATAGTTGTTTCCAGTTAAAGCGAAACCGTACACTGAAAAAAAATGGATGTAAGTCAAATTTTGATTGTCTGGTATCGATATCTAATAAGTTTCTTCATCGTAAAATGAATTTTGAAGGCTAAATAAGTCATCAGAGTAAATGGCATCATGGCTGAGACTAAGAACTACAATTATACCTACTTAAAGCCAAACCAGAAGCAAAAATTAAAATAAAAGGACTGAAAAAAATACAGACATACAGACAGATGAACAGGCATACACACAAACACCTTTTATATATATATATATATATATATATTATCGATTTTTTGCACTATTGCAAGAACTGCAACCTTGAAACTTCTGAATATCGATTCTTATGTCTTTGTCTATGACTGTATCAAATTTGATTAAAATCGGACCACTCCTTCTATAACTCGATTTTTTTTTTATTATCGATTACCTCGACTCAAAACCTAGCAAAGAACACTCGCAGACGCTTATAGTACAACTGTGTAAATTTTCAAGGAAACCGGTTCAGCCGTTTCGGAGTCTATAGGTAACAGACACAGACACAGACACACACACAAAGTTCCATATATATATATATATATATATATATATATATATATATATATATATATATATATATATATATATATATATATATATATATATATATATATATATCCGCCATTTTTTTCATTCTGTTTATATTCGAATAGATATTTGCGTGCGTAGGTTTGTTTACGTATTAGTGTATGTATGTGTATAGGTGTACATATGGTTTTTAGTCCTAGTAGATATATTGATATATTGTTTTACTTGCTAATGTGAACGTGTAAGTAAGTGTATATACATATATATAGGTGTGCTTTTATATATATATATATATATATATATATATATATATATGTGTGTGTGTGAGTGTGTGTGTGTGTGTCTGTGTATGTGTGTGTGTGTGTGTGTGTGTGGATGTCCTTGTATGCGTGTCTATACATATATATACACATATATATATGTATATATATATATATATATATGAGTCTCTCTCTCTCTCTCTCTCTATATATATATATATATATATATATATATATATATGTAATGAATTATTTTGAACATTATTTTTACCGATACTCGTATTTAAGTAGATATTCTGTTTTTAATTAAACAGTATTTTATATTTATATCTACCGGCCTGATTATTTCACGATAAATTTTTATGACGAAAATGTGTGCTACCCAGCAGGATTCGAACCTGCGACCCCTATTACATAGGGGAAGCATACCATTTGATCTGGTACCGTCTTGACCACTCGACCATGGATAATTTGCTGCCTAAACGCACAAGATATATATATATATATATATATATATATATATATATATATATATATATATATATATATATATATATATATTGTGGGTTTAGGCAGCAAATTTTCTTTTAAACATGTTAGATTAAATAAATTGCAAACAATATGTTTGCTTATGTTTAATAAAAAAACCCTTTGGAAAGAGGTTGAAAGTACTTGAGTATCTTAAGAAATGAATGAAAATAACATGTCAACGTTACAGCTCATTTCTGATATTTTTTATTGTAATACGCGAAAGATTATCCGTAAGTATGAAGAGTTTTTTTATTAAAAATAAGCAAACATACTGTTTGCAATTTATTTAATCTCTCTCTCTCTCTCTCTCTCTCTCTCTCCACACACACACACACACACACACACACATATATAAAGTGCGCGAAGCTGTGAACGTTTTGTTTAAAGTGTAGATTTATTGATGTTATTATTATTAATAATAGTTGCATTTTGTATGATATATTAAGTGTCGTATCCATAATGGTATTTGTGTCGCTACACGTGTTTCGAGTCTAAAGTTGATTTTCTTCAGGCGAATAAACTTGTGGCTTCGCATATCAAGATCCGCTTAATAAAAACGGTCTTTTTCCATCAAAATGTTTGTTATATCCCGGTACTCCAGGCGTGGCTTGACCAATCTTTTCAATCATTCCTGACCCTTAACCAGTTTGTCCACGTTGTGTTTGTTTTGATTACGACCAGCCAAAGTAGGATTGCCCGTTATCCCCTTGACAGGAAGTTCTCACAGTCCAATTTTGACCTAGGGTCACACCTTGTCAAAACAGGATAACAATATTATGACTAGAATCATTTTACCCGGATTCAATCAATTCAGTTATTTTTTCTTACAGAAATAATTGTATTCTCCAATTTTAGAGAAATCTCTTATTTTTAAAATTAATAAGAATTAATATAAACCATCTGGAAATAGGGTTACAAAGTTATTATTACGAGGAAAGACCAAAGTATTTTTCATTATTAAAAAAAAATAATCCTTTCTAACACATTCGAAATTTGGGTAAAAATCTTGTTTTGATTTTTGTTAGCGGGTAATCAAATCATTTCGAGAGTTTACAATAGAAAATGTAATATTGTGACACCTTGTTCCGGCTGGTTCTCTGACCCTGGTCCGGATCCTGTTGTAATGATGGCGACCAGAACCTGATTGGGTTGATGCTGTCGAAACGGTACCACCTATGACGACGCTCTCTGGTCGCTAATCGTGACGATGGCCTCCTCACAGTAGCTGGTCTTTAAGACCTTTATTACAACGGTGAACTTTTCTGCCCACGCTGTGTTTTTTGATCTCAGGAAAGTCACATTGAAAACCCGGTAGCCGTTTCTCTACTACCTCAAACCAGACCGGACACATGTGTACACTTGTGTGGAAAAAATAAACACGGCACCAAAAATAAAAATAAATGAATGAATAAGTTCGAAGATGCCTGGATGAGTTAAGAAAAAAAAGGCTTTATATATAAAAAGAAAATAATTAATTATAAAAGCAGAACGTACAATCACCGAATTTCAAAGTTTACAACGAAGAGAAGTTTTCGTTAAGAATAATCAGATCTTTCCATTTTCCATAATAAAAAAAAAGTTTTTTCATAACGGTACGAAGTTTTCGTTAAGAATAATCAGAGCTTTCAATTTTCCAAATAAAAAAACAAGTCTTTTCACAGCTCTTTACCGAAGCTTTACGGAAATGGCCGAATGGGAGCGACGTGGCGGCTGATGATGACGGCGAATGTGGGATCGTTTCGTCTCTGTCGCTCGACAGCTCTGAAACAAAAAAAAACTGATTTTTCTCACTGGGGTCTTGATTTTTATAGTTGTCCCTAATTCTCTTGGGGGATGCCGCGAGACCCGTGATATCTTTATGCAAATCAGATCCTTGACCAATGTGATTATTTTTCACCTACACAATTTAAGGTAGAGTTATATCATCCCCTTGGTTCAACCGATGAGGCAACACATCTCATATAACGTATTTTCTTTTTGTTCTCTTCTTAATTACATCATCTTAGGTTTTCAAAATTTTTCAAATCATTTCCCAGCAGATATGGGAGCAAGGATTTGACCTTAATTTAACCCCATCAAAAGTCCTGAAAACTTTTGTTACTATCGCTATTTCTCACTTTCACTGGCCCTTGTAATTCGCTCCTGAATACAATGAGAAAAATAATTTTCTTTTCTTTTTCCCCAATTTCCAGCTAATTTCTCTATTTTTACAAGTAGTAAATATGTATTAAATATATATTTAAATATACAAGTAGTAAATATGTATTAAATATATATTGTTTAAACAGAACTCATATCGTAAATTACAATAAAGCACAACTAACAATACCACTAATAATAATTTCCTTCACTCCGTTGTATTAAACCAAAAAATATATTTACGTGGAAATAGTTACAAATTTCAAATTAATGCGTTTTTCACCGAGTTAAGTAATATTACTTAACTCGGTGAAAAATGCGTTAATTTTGAATTCTTGCAAAAATCAAATAATTGTTAGATTTTAATAAAACTTTCGGCACTTATTGACAAATGAATAAAAATAATTTTGAAAGTATTATTTAAAAAAAAAATTATATATATATATATATATATATATATATATATGTTACCCCTCCGCCACCTAAATTCAAGAAATTAAATTTTGAAGGCAAAGTTGGTATTATAAGTTAAACGCAACATTCATTGGGGAAAGTAAATGGTCTATTATTTTTTCAGCCATTTGGCCCTTTTCCTGAAGATCTGCTCCTAATAGGAAAATAAAAAAAGCAATAAAACGAGGACATTATTTAATTAGATAAGCATTTAATTGCTTTAATAAATAATATAAATTAAGGGCATTATAGTCTGAAGAAAAAATCTTTCGATTAATAATGAAATTTTGAAAGATTTTTTTCCATTTTTTTAAATTATAATAATTTATAAAGTTTCAAAAATATTTTAAAAAGATTTTAATAACTTAATAACCTAATGTCTACAAGTGAAGACTCTATTTACTAATCAAAAATTGAAAAGTTTAATACAAATCATTGAGCCATCGTATTTTCTAAATAATTTTAATTTTTTGTCAATTTGAAGTTTTTTATGGTAATTTCTGTGTGAACATTAAAGGTCATGTGTTTCACGGTTTCTTCCCCTTACAGTAAAAAATTTGGACAAATATGTTACATGTGATCATCATAGAACTTAGCTCATCTCGTGTTATCTATTTGTGAAAACCAGATTATTTCAACAGTAAATTTGCTAATTCTCTAAAAATAATGTTACGGAAGTATATTTTATTTTTGCAAGATTTTTAAAACCAAGAATTAACTTTTGTTTAAAAATGTGTCGATCACTGAAAAATGACCGAAAATCTTTTTACATTTTAAAAATTTTAAATTTTTAGTTTTTACTCAATATAATTTCTGTTTGAAATACACCGGTGTATTTTGCTTACTGGAAACAGTAAATTTAATCATTTAGCTTTCAATTAAATCTAAAATAAAAGTTTCAAGAAAACGTTTTTACTTTAAAAATTCAATTTTCAAGAACAAGATATATGGGGAGAAGTAGAAAGGACGAAGGAAGGACTGGATTCAAGTGGATAAGAGATGGGAATTATTGCATTTAAATTCTTGGAGGTTGTAGCTGTCAGGAAAGCAAGTATACGGAAAAGAGTTCCACAGGCTGAAGGTGCCAGAAAAGAAGCTGGTGGTGTAGAACTGTCGGCTGCATTTGTTAGATTTAACTGTAAAAGGGCGGGACCTTGGTGCCAGTCTGGTTGCTCGAGTAAATTCTTGTGTAGGGAGCACCAGTGACTTAAGTTCGTCGGTGCAGAAGCCATGAAAGTATTTTTAAAGAGAGAGAGAGAGAGAGAGGGCGAGGAATAATAAATCAATTTTCGATTTTTTATTTACGAGCAAAAATTACTTGAATAATTATCTATTAATATTGTTTATATTTGTTTTTTTTTTAGCAAAGCAGGACTGCCCCTAGTGTCCATTGGGTCACAGGGAGAAAAATGTCTGGGTACAGGAGGTATTGAAGAAAGAAAAAGATGAACGAGATTCAAGAAGATAGAAGACAGTTTTGTTTTAGAGTGTATTCTAATTTACAATTATTTTCATGACCCATCTAACCTTTGACTGGCGGTTCGTTTTAAGAGTAGCAGCCAGGTTTACTTTGTTTTCTTGTGACAGGAGTTCATTATGGTGTCATCTGCAAACACGCCTATTTAGGAACTGGTGACATCAAGAAGATCATTGATGAAGATCAAAAAGAGCGTAGAGTTCAGGATAGAACCTTAAGAGACACCCACGTTCGTATGAAAGGATCTGGAAGCTTTCCCATTCAAAACGGCCTTCATTTCGCGATTTGATAGGAACGATTGGATTAAATCAAACAGTCGTTCAGTAATACCAGAGCCCTAAAGCTTGCTAAGAAGGCCAGCATACCAAACCCTGTCAAAAGGTTTCCATATACCTCTATCAGCGATAGAGCAGGCTAAACCATATTGTTTGTCAGAGAGTAGGTCGCGAGAGGTTAGATGCTTAACTACTTCAGTATTAATTAGAACTTCGAAAAGCGGCAAGAAATTAATACGTCAATAGTTAGAAAAGCCAGAATGTTCACCAGAGTCCTTAAAAATTGATGAAAACAGATGAGAACTTCCAACAGGCTTGAAAGCAGGCAAAAAATTGGAGAAGACAGGAACCAACTCAAAGATACATTTCTTTAAGACGATGACTAGGATTCCATCACTTCCGGTTACCTTATGGGAGTCGGATTTAGAAATGGTGTCCGAGATCAGAGACGAGGTTATGCATATAACACTCAGTTGAGCCTCTCTTCAAAGTCGGAAATCGAGTGTGAGTACATCAAATGAATCAACTGTTGAGCTGGAAGTGAATTTGCAAGCAAAGCATTCAACCTTGCCCGCTGTAGATGTGAGGACTTCGAGTTGGTTGAATAGAGGAAGGATTGAGAATTTACTGTTATTCAGAACACTCTTTCAGATCCGCCAGTAATATCTAAAAGCGAACTTACGAGATGCTATAGATTTTCATTTTATCAGAAAACAATAACTTTACATCATTTAGGACAAGCTTGCATTCATTTCGAGCAGAAACAAAGAGACGTATATTGTAATCAGGCATGTCACTCTGGAGGAAGTGAATTCTTTGGGTAATAGCAGCCGGGCATGCAGGTGAGAACCAAAGGAGTGAACGTGATTTAACTTGGAATTTTCTTGTTGGAATGAAAGTATCGGTGCCGGCTTTCACCACTAAGGAGACCTCAGAGGTGCATTTTTGAACAGGGAGACTAAAACTTTGTTCCAAAGCATGTCACGAAAAGAAATCACGAAACCAACATCCAAATCCGCACGTTGATCACAGAAAGATATTCTGTTGGTAGGATGTTCCTGGATGCAGGAGGAGCAGAAAGAGATTTTTAAAGACACCACCACATGATCAGAGTTGCCAATGGACAGAGCTGCATAGCATGACATGACTCAAAGATAGACGTAAATAAAAGATCTAGAAGAGAAGCGTGTCTTTCAGGGTTATTAGCAAAATACCAGGGAAGTCCACCACATGCCTGAGAGATTTAGAAGTTCAGGGTTCGGATGCCAGCAAGATCAATGACAGTGAGTTTAAGCACCTTGGCATGATTGGCAATAAAGTCACCGAACACAAATATATTTTAAAATGGATGTAGGGAAATGGCCTTGTCTATATTGTCAGAAATACTATCGAGCACGCATCAGTCACGAGAGGAAAGGGGGCGGTTGAGAAAGAAGAGATAGCGGACTGAGTTTAGTATAGAGAGAGAGAGAGAGAGAGAGAGAGAGAGAGAGACGAGGACACATGTAAGAATGGTTTGGATATTCAAGAGAGTTCCCTGGCCAAAGGGAGATGTTCACGGACATAAACGCCCAGGTCATGCATGTAAACATTAGAGTCCTCCTAAAGAGAGTAAAGCAACCAGAAATTGAGAAATCAAGAGAGAATTGCAGAGTTAAGATTAATTTTACAGAGAGCTAGGATGTCCGGGAAATTATCAAAGAGGAACGATTCTAAACTGAAAAAGTTGGTACGAATACCACAATGTTGGAGAAAGAAATGATGAGGGATTCAGATTTTTCTTATTTGGTTGTTTTAATTTTATATTTTCGATTTCTTATAGTCATGGTGAATTATTTTGGCACGGTATTTCCGTGCCAAAATAATAGTATCAAAATAGTATCAGTCAGCGAAATAGTATCAGTCGGTCGTCAAATGCAACGTGTGTAGAAAGAGAACTGGCGCAGACTGCAGCATAGTGTGGCCTCAGGGTTGCCCAACGAAGGTGTTTGCAGGGACACCCATCTATGCGTGACGTCGCACTGCAAGAACCCTGATGTTATTTGACTGTTGGTCAGAGCAGCCTCTCTAGACGCCAAGTAAGAAATCGGGTATCTAACTAACAGTCGGAAAGCAGCAACTAGAATACTGACAACTCAGTATCCTTGGTATGAAAAGACTTTGCCACCATCGACACATTTCACACAAAACTCCTGACAGCACCACTATTAAAGCCTGAGAAGAGGAAAGGACCGGCAAACCCTTTCCTAAACAGGAAACAAGAAAGTGAGAGGAGTATGGACCAGGCGATAGCGTTTAAATCAATTTTAAATTTTCTTCAAAGAGTGAATTAAATTTTTCAAAATTTAGATATCGTGTTTTAAATTGCCTATTTTATTTTTACAATCACGATAAATGAATCCCATAAATCATTAGTGTTTTGTGGATATAATATAGGTTTTTTTTTACTGATATCCATATCTACGGCTGCTACTGCTATGGTTATGTTTACGGGTAGCTGATCGGATCGCACTTCAGACTAGCTTTTAAATTAAGAGTTTTCCTATTATACTCGTTGCTCTTTTTATACTAATGTTTACCCAATACAAAGCCCCAGAGCCACTCAAGATAGAGGGCTAGTGTGCTGTTGCATGTACGTAAAACCTAGGATAAAGAACCCAATTTTTCCTATTATATACGGAGATTTGAATTTTTTTCTCCTATTTGGAAAATGTAACACAGAAATCCGAAGGGCACTCGAATAAATATATTCCAAAAGCTAAGCCAAGTATTAAGAAACAGGAAAATTTTCTCTCGAAATAAAGAAAGGACTAAACTATTAGTGCTCCTATATGTCAATGAATTCTGCGCAACCTCCTCATAGATGAAGAAGAAACCCGAGGCAGGAGAAATGAAAGTCTACAGAAGGATGCTGAGAATGCCTTGGACTGAAAAGGTAAGCAGCGAAAAAGTTTTAAGGAAAATCGAAACAAAAATGAAGATTATACTTAAAATCAGAAAAAAGCAATTGACATTTTTAAGGTACATAATAAGGAAAAAGTCTTGGAGAATTTGACACTCACAAAACACACTGAGGAAACGATGAAAACAGTAACCTACCAAACAAACATGAGTAAATGGATAGTAGATCAGGGAGGAATGACGAAAAAACAGCCAGGATATCAGGTTGTAGAAACCCATGATTGCCCATTTCATGAAAAGATACATCACAAATAAGAACATTAGCTGCTTCCCAGTTTATTTAACCCATAGTTGGGTGAAAATGTATTCATGTCTTTGCAAGTGCATCAGTGTAAAGTGAATGAAATAGATTCGATCAGTTTGAACATCTGAGTAACGACAAAAATTCTAGAGGAAATGGAAATAAAAAGGACAAATTATGTTAATGTAGAAAAATATGTAAAGCGTTTCGTCCTTTAGAACTTACACGGATTGTATTTATATTCATGAAAATAAACCTTCCAGGTGTTCTGGTATTACGATAAACTACATCCGGCAATAAAACCTCTGATTGAGAGATTGGAGGTTTTGAGGAGCATGGAACCATCTCTTAATTGCTATTGTTCCCGGATCCATCCTGACCCGGTATGGTAGCATCTACTTGGTTTTTAAATTAGTTAAGTGCCATACGTGATACACGATTTGGCGATCATGTCTCGAAAGAGACATGACTGACTGGGCAGAAGATTTTCCTGCAGTATGTTGCCGTTACTTTCTGCGGTAGACTGATTGCCCACCAAAGCTATAGAACCCAATCTGTTCGGCTATTTAACCCATAGCTGGAGAGAGAAGCTTTTATCCTATAATTTCTTAAAGAAATTAGACTGCATTTTAAAATATAACTTTAATAAAACTACAAAATAAAACACACATACCGTAACGGTTTAATTTGGATCTAGCTGGAAATAAACAGTAAAAAAGGTTATTTGCACACAAGTGAATGCAACTAGCATTCACTTTGGCTTTCCTTTTTCTGGTTCTGAGCCGATATCCACTGCACCACAACGGACGTCCAACTATACTAACAATAAATATGCATAGTAAAAAAAAATAACCAACTATACATTTTTGTAAAAAGAAAATAGCACTAGCAATACACTTTTATCCTATAATTTCTTTAAAAAATCAAACGTAATTCAAAATATAACTTTAACAAAACTACAGCGTAAAACATATTTCTGCCTCTAGTAACTATGTCTACAAAAACGTGCACAAAAGCTGAATATCATCTACCATGTAGTCAATTGTGAGAGCAGAATGACATATCATTTTTATTATTTCAAAGCTCTCCAAAAATTAAATTTTGGCATTAAATTACCCATAAGGAGTTGATATATTTCGTTAAACAAAACAAACAAACCTTCCAAAAATTAACGTTCGCCCTCCAAGTGTCCTTTCATTTTTAATGTCAAAACCAACATTCTGCAACAATTTCCACTCTGTAAACACTGCCACCCATACGTTCCAAAGCACCCGGGCCTATTATGTATTGTAATATACGTGGTGAGATATTTCAGACGATAACAGTCCGCATTCACGGGTATTTAGAGTCTTAGTCACGTATTTTAATAAATGGCGGTATAGCGGTAATTATCGACCTTGTGGCAGCAGGTACATGTTGAAATCATCATATCTATAAAATCTAGCAGATATGTGTGTGTGATACTGTTGCGAGTTGCGTTGTGCAGTGAAAATAGAGAAAAATAGACGAGAACAAACGATATGAAGGAGGAACACAAAGACACGTGTGACGGGTATGAGAGAAGTTAAGTTGTGTTTAATAACAGGAAGTAAAAAGGGATTACAGAGGAAGGGAGGTAATTGAATTAAGGATCGTAGACACGAGTTATCGTACTTACTTTCAACACTTCCACTTGCTGTCAGCATGTTAAGTTCGTAAAAACGAAGATATGTGAGAGCACATTATACCGGTTCAGTGTCCGAATAAGAATTTTTTAAACTTATCGAGTTTCACCTTAGTTGGAGGCTTTGTCGTAATGTCGGCGACCATGTCTGCTGTGGGGCAGTAAATTAATTTTATTTTGTTGTCGCTAAGAGCCTCTCTAATAAAGTGGTATTTAATGTCTATGTGTTTGCACCTCTGTCTGTGTACGGGGTCTTTAGAGAGCGCTATGGCACTCTGACTGTCTCCGTATATTTTGATGGTTTTGAACAAATTCCAGTGTCTGAATAAAAACTTGAACTTAATCTTGAGAGCGAACCAGAGCTAGAAGATGGTGAATTATCCTTGGGACTTTTTCTCTTTTTTAACCTGTTTTTTTTTTTTTTTTTTTTCAGGTAAACTTTCAGATGAACTTGAATTTTCATTAGACGAGGAGGAAGAATGTGTCATTATGAAAAATTTACTTTGAGTGTAAATATTAACATTCTTTAGAATGCTGAGAGGAGGAGTTGCTGCTCCCACTGTCACTGCTTGTCTTATTTGTAATTGGAATTACATCATCATCATCAGAACTATCCAGCTGCTTGGGTGGAGATTGTCCCCACACTTCAGGTGCACCGAGTTCACCAATACGTTCTCGTTCATAACGTCGTCTTTCAAAAAAATCTGGTGCTAGTCCAGGTCGATTTCTTTCTGATGATTCACTTCCCCAGGACGATTTGTGATGACTTTTTGTTACTGGTTGGACATAATTACCATTTCTTGAAGAATCAGAATTTCTGTTGTCAGAAATTTTTGTATTAGGTGATACTTCTCTGTGCACTTTAAATTTTCCTTTAGGAAATTGATTTCCAACAAAAAGATTCCATTGTTGATCAGTAGATGGTGAATGAGATAAAGTTAGATTCCAATCTTTATACAAGGCTTCTTTATCTTTTGACTTTCCTGGAGATAAAGCAGATTTGGATTTCCTATACTCTCGGGACATGTTCTCAGACCTTGTATGATGTCTTATTCTGTTAGATGATGGTGATTTGGAATTTCTTTCATTAATGGGGGACTTATAATTCCTTCTTGTTAAAGGTGAATGTGATTGTTTTTCAGATGACCTTGATCGTTTTCTAGGTTGTGACTGTGACATTCTTCTTGTTTGCGATTGTGATTTTCTTAAACCAGGTGAGCAGGATCCTTTTCGGCCACATCGATTGATTGATTGAGATTTTCTTCTTGAAGGTGATTGCGGCCTTCTTCTGTGCTCTGAGTGTAACTTTATTGATAATAGATCAGATCTTACTTGAATTGAAGATTTTAATTCTTTACACTGAGATAATTTTTTAGTTGGGGATTTTGATCTTTTGGGGGATGGTGTCCTTGAATTTGATCTAGGAAAATGCTTTTCAGCTGGAGATCTAGATCGAGATGATGGAAAAGTTCTAGATGTACTTTGGTAATAGTTGCCATGTTTCTCAAAAGTTTGGTCATGGATTGCTGAATTTCTAAACTGCCTATGTAACTTTGAGCTTGATCTAGACAGTTGTTCGTTGTTGCTTTTGGTGGTCTTGTTTTTTATTTTCATTCCTTTAACTACGTTTGGTAGTTTAGCTATGTCTTCATAGTTGCAGTGGCCGAGTATTTTATGCCACGTGTGGGCATCATGGCATTGATGGCAACTATCTTCAGTATCCCCTTCCCCCACGGTCGTTAGGTAGTAGAGTCTGTTCCGCACGTGTATTTTAAACTTTGTCCCGTTTTTGTGTTTAAGAACATTCTTATTTTCTTCAAAAATGACCGTCGCTCCGTTTTGGGTCGCTGTTCTTACGGAGAATATATCTTGTGGGTAGGAAGGTATAAAGAGCGCCTTTTTGAGCGTAGCAGTAATGAGATTTCCGTCAGTGCCTATTAGGCAGACTTCAGCGTCTCCTCTTTTTACAGCTAAACCGTTAGTTTTAGTTCCATCAGCTAGTTCCATATAGTGGTTTTCTGGACGGAATGATGGGTCGAAATTCTTAAATTTCTTCGCGTCCGTTATGATATGCGAAGTGGCCCCGGCGTCGACAAGTAGACCCATGTGCGATGTCGAGTTTCGGGTGTGGTAGTAGTAGTCGTCCGTTCTAAACGCGTAGGAATTTTCTTCGGTGTGTGCTGCCTTTTTCATCGTGTCTTTTCGTTTATAACGACAGAATTCCCTTTTATGGGTGTTACTTTTACAATAACTACACCACGGTTTTCGCTGTTTGTGTTTGTTGTTTGGGCATTCTTTTGATAAATGTCCCTTTTCGCCACAAGTGAAACATAACATTTCGTGTACATCGCTGTTGTGGTTCTTTATCGTATTCTTCGAAAAAGATGATGTCAGTTTCATTACTTCGTCACTGGTCGTTTGGACTTTGTGTTTCAGTGTTTCGTCGAAACTATGAAGTTCAGTTTTAAATTCTGGGAAAGTTATTTCCTTGTTGCTGTGCGTTACATAAATTGAAAAGGAATCATAGTAACTAGGTAGTCCTTTCAATATCATAGCAATTATCAGGGCATCGTCGACAGTTTGTCCGGCATTTCTCAGAGCTGTTAAAATTGTCTCCGTTCTTATAACGTATTCTATGACGCTTTCATCTTCTTTCTTTTTAAGAGATGTTAGTTGGGTGTACAAGGAGATTATCCTCGGTTTTCCTTTACTTGCGTAGTGTGCGCGTAATATTTTGAGTGCTTTTCTCCCGTTGTCGGTAGCTTCTCTCATTATTAAGGATAAACTTTTATCGTCGAGGAATTGAACGAGTTCTGCGTACGCTTCTTCATTTCTCTTAATGTCGCATCCGTCTCGGTTAGGGTTGGTACCTAAAATGGCGTCTTTTAGGCCCAGCGTGCGTAAGTGGCATAAAAATTTTGTTTCCCAAATTTCGTATTTGGTTTCATCTCCATCAAATAAGAATCTGCTCCATCGGCTTCCATTATCTCTTCTGGGCTCATAACCTGTTGCGAGTTGCGTTGTGCAGTGAAAATAGAGAAAAATGGACGAGAACAAACGATATGAAGGAGGAACACAAAGACACGTGTGACGGGTATGAGAGAAGTTAAGTTGTGTTTAATAACAGGAAGTAAAAAGGGATTACAGAGGAAGGGAGGTAATTGAATTAAGGATCGTAGACACGAGTTATCGTACTTACTTTCAACAGATACGTGTGTATTTGTGCATGTGTGTGAGGTATGAGAGAGAGAGAGAGAGAGAGAGTGAGTGAGTGAGAGTGAGAGTGTTTAGTTCTTGAGACAGTAGCAGACCTTTTTTTCTCTGCGTCGCTTTTTCAGAATAAAATTTTGCTCGGGTCTCACTAAATTTGTGATAAAAAAAAGGGGGAGATAATTTTCAAATTAAATCGGAAAATTTAATTTTCCATTCTTTTTTTTTAAGCATTAGTTCTGAAAACTTCTATATAAGTTTTATTTATAAAAAATGTCTAACTCTATAGATTAAAAAGAAACAAGCAACAAAAAGTCGTTTTTTAAAGATATTTTCAAAAGAAATTCAAAACGAAAATCGGTTAATAGTTGTAAAAATATTTTATTTGAAGATCACATATTTATAGAATGAGGAATCTTTAAAACTTAACGACTAACTTAGCACACGACCTATGCACTTTTAGCATCTGATTTAGTCCCAGGAACGTTTTAAAATTTTGTGGCGGCATGCCTGGGACCTGAAAATAAAAAGTAAACATCGACAAAATTTGAAGTCAAAACCTTGCCAATGGGAGCGCCACACAAATTTGTCTGATGAAGTCAACAGCAGATATTCTTCAAAATTCCTCCTTATCAGATTTAACTAGTTACGCTCTCTCTCTCTCTCTTTCTCTTTCTCTCTCTGTATGTGTGTGTGTGTGTGCGTGTGCGTGTGCGTGTGTGCGTGTGTGCGAGTGTGCGTGTGTGTGTGTGTGTGCGTGTGTTTTTTTTGTTTGTTTTTTTTTAGTTATTTTTTAATCACACTTAGTATCAATTGGAAACTAAATACCTCTACGGACTTAAAAAAACGGAAAAAATAAAAACCTATTTTATATAATTAAAATAAATTGTTTGACCTTAAATTTCACTTCTTTTTGAAAGATAATAATCTAAAGTTAATCCAAACTGAAAAAAATGTCCGTATATAAAGGAATCTTTTAGGCTTTTTAAAAAAAAAAATTTTTTTTCATCACTCATCAATTTACCGAGCCTACATTTTATACCAATAATGTAAACTACAAATTAAAAAATAGTTAAAACATAATATCTAGCTAAAAATATGTTTCGAATCTGTGAGTAAATTTAAGCCATAACTAGCTTTTCTAAAAGTAATGCTTGCCTTTCACTTAAAGCAGAGCGAAAATAACGTCATATATGTATATGGTAGCTTATGAGGTCAGAGAACATTATAATCACATTGTAATTCTACCCCTGTCGGAAAAAGCGTGCGAAAATGTAAAAATAAAACCTAAAGAACTTCGAAAGATCAGCATTGCAATAATCAAGAATTTAATCAAGTTATTTATGCTTAAATATAATTTTTTCTTCAACCAAAACTTTAAGATTTTTTTTTTTGATACGCTTTAAGCTTTAGTATAAAGATTAATTTGAAAACATTAGAGCACTACTTAAAAATACAGTGTGAATGTAATCTGTGTTAGATTAATGAGAAAAAAGAAGCATTTATTTTTTAGAGCAATTTAAAAAAGGAAAAAACCGTATTCTTTTTATGCGAATGAAATAGTTTGGTCGTAATTTTTGCTTTTATTTTTGCTTTTAAAAACATTAATAATACTCTTAAGTTGTTCGAATATATTGAAGCTGTATGGTCATCATTAATTTTTTACTAGTTCGTCTTTTATCTTAGTATCGAGCTTATAAACAACAACATTGAGATAAAATAAAAATTGATAAAAAAAATAAGAATAATGAAATTCCACATGTTTGTTTGTTTGTTTTTGTTTTTTTTTCTTTATTATTATGTTTTCTTCTTTCACCCAAATATTTTAAGAATATATTTTATAATATATTTTTTTATTTTGTTTTAATTATCCGTTAAATATTTTTATTTTAAATAAAAATAATTTTCTAAAGGATGTTTCTTTGGGTTATATTTTGCACCAATTTTCCATTGAAATGAGTATAAGAGCCAGATGTGGTCAAAAATGAAGTACCGCTACTACATCCAGTCTTGACAGGATCCTAAAGCATCCCGCGTCCTTGTGTGTGATTATTTTCCACCCTACACCTCCTTTCCCACAGACAAAACGTCGCAATCTTTTCTCTGTGTTGCGATCTGTAAATTGTAGTGAAAAAAACAAGATCTACATTTAAAATTCAAATGCTAAGCACTGACTCATTGATTTTGTTAGAAATTAAAAAAAAAAACAAAAAACTCGAATTTACAAATTTTGCTTTTGGATCAGGCTAATCTCCTTGAAAGTAAAACACTGCACCTCCTATCAGCCAAACTCAACTGGAATGGCTACATTGAATCCATAGCTAAATCTGTTGCTAGGAAGGTTAGTTCACTGTGTAGGGCTAGGAATCCATCTTCCACATATATAAATCTACTATCCGCCCGTGCATTGAATACTGCTGTCACATGTGCTCGGGTGCCCCTGCTATTCATCTCGGGGTTCTTGACAAAATCCAACGGGAAATCTGCAATGTAATTGATCCCGACCTGGTAGCTCATCTCTTGTCACTTTCTTGCCGACGTAATGTGGCTTCCCTCTATCTCTTTTACAAATACTTTCACGGTTTCTGCACCGGTGAACATAGCTCTCTGGGTCCCCCTCTGTATGAATTTAGTCAAGCTACTAGACTAGCGGCTAGGTTACACAATCAAATGCAACCGCCACTTCTACTCCTGCCTGTGGAATTCCCTTCCGTATACTTGCTCTCTTGACAGCTACAATCTCCAAGAATTTAATTGCAATGTCAATTGCCATCTCTTATCTCCTTGACTCGCATCCTTTCCCTGACAACCCTTGTATCATGTTCTTCTCCCTTTCCACTCTACTCTCATACAGCCCTTTTCACACCAGTGTTCTCAACCTTCTCTTACCCATTCTCTGACACCCCCTGTAACTTGTTCTTATTTCTCATCACCCATGAAAACCCTACGCAACAGTGGCAGTTCTGCCTTGCTCGGGGTAAAATGATAAAAAAAAATTAAAATATGAAAACGTCTTTAGTCCCATTTTCACTGTTTGGGCCATAATTTCTGCTATGGTTTTCGATTGTAGGTGACACGGCATTATTCTATATGGTATACATCTTTTTTTTTTAAACAAAACACTAAACTTTCATCGTAGAATTCCGGTGCATTGTCGGAGACAATGGTCTTAGGTACACCGTTTCTTGCAAATATTGTTCTCAATATTTGTTTCACAGTGGCAGCTTTCCTATCTCTCACAGTTATTACTTAGAGCCAGTCCGAGAATGAGTCTACTACGATTAAAGATAAACCAATATCTCCTTTGTGGGCATAGTCCATGTAGATCCTGGCTCCCCATCTTTAGGCCATGTATGTAATTTGGTTTGTTTAAATGTTTAATTTCAGTACATTTGCGGAATCTTCTTATGTATTCTTCAATATCTAAATCTAAACTTATTTATAAATGGAACTTTGCCTGTGTGCGTGTCTGTGTGCGTGTGTCCGTTACCTATAGACTCCGAAACGGCTGATCTGATTTTCTTGAAAATTTACACAGTTGTACTATAAGTACCTGCGAGTGTTCTTAGCTAGGTTCTGTGTCGAGGTACTCCCGATAAATATCGAAAATCGATAATCGAAAAAATCGGGTTATAGAAGGAGTGGTCCGATTTTAATCAAAGTTGATACACTCATAGACAAAGACATAAGCATTATTCATTCCTTTCTATTTTTATATATCTTTTGAACTCATTTCCTATCCGTAAGCAAGCAGTTTGCTGGCAGTATAGGTTCTTGGTTATTCTAATGTCTTTTCCGAATATGTCAAGGTTACCGAGCAGCTCTGACATCTTGTGACGTATTTTGTCCAAAGCTTTTTCATAATTTATAAAACACAGTTACACGTTCTTCTACATTTGTATTGCTCTTTCATGTTAACATTCTAAGCATAAATGTCATGTTCCTTGTTCCGGTGTTTTTGACGAACCCGCATTGTTCTTGTTCTATCCCTGGTCTGATTCTGTTGCGCGCCCTTTTCATCAGACTCTGGATGATGAGTTTTTTATGTGGCTCATTAAACTGATTATTCGATGGAGTTCACATTCGTTTGCGCCCTTTTTCTTAGGTAGTACTATGAAAATCAATCTTCTAAGGTCTTCTGGTTTGTAACCACTGTTGTAGATTTCATTTATTATTTCTGTAGTTTTATCTACACCGAAATCGTCTAAGGCCGTCGGCATCTCTATTACAATACCATCGGGTTCTGCTGCTTTGTTTCTGTTCAATTTGACCAGTGTAGCTTCCACTTCGGATTTTAATAATTCCAGCCTCTCAGTATTTTTGTGTATTGCCGGTTTTTCACTTTCGTCGTGAAAGAGATCTCCGATATATTCGTCCCACAGTTGAATTATTTTTCTTTCCCTAATATAAGCGTTCTGTCCTTGGATTTTATGCATCATGTTAGTTCTTTTATTTTTGTATGCGTATCTCCTTTTCATCATAGTCAATCTCTCTATTTCTTTACATTTGTTTTTGTGCCATTCTTGTTTATCCTGCCTGCATTTGTTCTTTATTTCCTTGTGTAAGTTTCTGTATTTCGCTCTAATGCCATGACATTGTTTTCTGTCTCCTTTGCGTCATGTCGATAATCTCATTTGTGATCCACTCATTTTTCCTTCTACGTCCGTTTTCACTTAGACTGATGTCGTTTGCTGATGTCACTGAAGCTTATCTTAGCTTGTCACATTTCTAGTTTCCGTTTCCAGTTTTCCCCCCGAATCTTTTCACACTGTCCATATACATTTCTGGCAAGTTCGGGTCGTTCAGGAGTCTGTTGTATTGCAGCATGAGTGCTGTGTTAGCTTTCTCCAATTTCCGAAGTTTCATTTACATATAACCAGAAGGTGGTCGCTTCCGCAGTCGACACTTATATAGATTTTGCAGTGAATAACTGTATTCCCGAATCTTTTGTTGGTAGTTATGTAGTCTATTCAGTTTTTAGTCTCTCATCCTAGGCTTTTCCATGTCCATAACCGTCTTGGATGTTCTTGGGACCAGGTGTTGGTTAGTACCTGGTCTTTCGCTGTGCACCATTGGACTCATTTTTCTCCGCGGTTGTTGCGGTTTCATAGTCTGAACTTGCTAACTATTTTCCCTTCCCTCTTCTTGTCTACTTTAGCATTCAAGTCTTCCATGATAATTCTAATTTCTTGTAATTTACACTGAGCCATGGCGTTGTCTAGCATAAAGTAGAAAGATTCTATTTCTTCTCTACTCTGTGTTGTCGTTGCATACTCGACTATAACAGATATGTTAAAGAGGTTTCTTTTCAATTTAACTAACATTTCAGATAACTGGCAGTACCCCATAACACATTTCTTCATATTTTGATCTAGTATCAATCCAACTCCTTTTTCTTTATTCTACAATTCAAATATTTGAAATCTAAGATACTCATGAAAAAATCCGTTTTTAAGAGACTCAAATAAAAAATCCAAATGACAATTTAGATAGATTGAACAATTTTATTAAAGCTGCGTTTCACTAGAGAAGCGCGTGTTCATTTTGGCTTCCTCAGTCCCACTTTATCTAATTTCTACATGAACCATGTAGAAAACAAAATCTTTAATAATTTTCTAAAAATCCTCAAATTATATCCCTGAGGTATGGACGATATTTTCATGTTAAGGGAAAACATAGATGAATTAAAAACACGTGACGAAACAGTTGAAAATAACTCAGTTCTAAAATTCACCTATGAACTCAAAATTAAAAATAGAATATCTTTCTTAGATGTTTTAGTAGATACTAATAATGATAGTTTATCACTTTAATAGACAAAAACCTCCTAGCAAAAATGAATGTCTTCTTAATTATAGCCGCGAAAGTCCTCACATATATATAATAATTACTATAAAAAATGGATTATCGTGCGAAAATGATTTCCTCTTGGTGACACATTATTTTACAGAGAATTAAATTACACAAGACAAGTTATCTGCAATAATTTCCCGAATTATGTTGATCAAAAAATAAGATTAAATTTAAAGAATTTTTTAAAATATTTATTTAATCAACCAGCTTGATATAAACAAAAATGAAAAAATTCTATTAAATTGTTTTACAGTAACCAGGTGCCTCCTAATTATAAACAAGACGAAAAGGCTATTAAGCTATAATTTAAACGAATTTGAAGTCTTGGCATAATATTATTACTGACATCAATGTGATTTACACACGTTGCTGTCCCGATACATTTGTAGTGGATAAGAAATTAAGAATTAAAATCAACTCTTTTCTTCATTTTTACAAAAATTCACAACGACGTGTGAAATCTTGGGTTTTCCCAAATAGAAAAAGGATTGACCATGTACTTAAAGAAAAAGTCGAAACCAGATTTCGCAAGTAGGCATTAAATTGATTTTGACCAATGGGAGCGACTTGTAAGACTTTAGGTCTTCGCGAGTCAGTATAAAAAATCTAATGACAATAAAAGGGCCCCGATCAGCATCAGTCAGTCAGGGATGGAAGCAGCAAAGACGACAAGCTAAAATGTAACGAGAGAAGCTTCAAGCTGATCTAGACATTTGTCCTCTTTCTCTTTTCTTCTGCTGATTCCTGTTACTTTTTCTTCTCCATCCAAAGACATTCCCACTGAATACATACATATATACGTACGTACGCATATACTCTTTCAACAATTACAACCATGAACATTTTTCTACAACTCTTGATACCCTTAACTCAACTTTATCATTGAACACGAATCCTACCCTTAATTTCTTAATAATGTTTCTAATTGCACAGTAACTTCTACAACCCATGTTATTCTAAATTTATATTTTAAAATACAAAATGTATATTTTATCCTTACGCTATTCCACACTAATTCACACATTCCAACCTGCCGAGGAAAACCTTCTGATAATAACTTTCTGATAATTTTGATGATTATTCTGTATAAAACTTGTAAGTTGTAGGGAGTTCGGTTATGTATGACACAAGGCCGAATCAAAGAACCATTAACCATCTCCCTGCGTCTTCACATTATAGAATAATTAAAAGAAAATAATAATGACTTGAAAATCGATGTATTCAATATAAATATAATTCGTAGATCAAAGAAAAAAAATGATTATTTTCATAACCGTTAATCAACATTTTATTAAATGTATTTGGTTAAATTACAAATACATATTTAACAAAGTGATAATAAAATAATTTCATTTGTCACTTTAAAATGAAAATGTGCCTAAAAATAGGAAGATTGGTTCCTCGTTTATTCATTTGACTACAAGAAAAACATTTTAAGGAACAAATAAAATATTTTTCCAGAGAAAAAAATCATTGTAAACGAAACGTTCATAGCAGCTAATGTGGAGTAGATTTGTTGGAGTAACTCGTAAATTCATCTTCTAGATGCTTCTCTGACAATCTTAGTTTTCGGTTTTATTATTTTCATTTTAGAAGAGAATTGTGCGCATTTATACATACAGCCATACATGGTGGTATATATTCTATCAAAGCTTTGGGGTAGTTTTATCCGTGCAAGGTTCTGTGAAGCCGTATTAAATTATTCTTCTTTAAACTTTTGCCAAAGAAATGAATCCCTCTGAAGCGCACTTGTTTTCATTTTCAATTCCTTTTGAACATTTTTTCATATTAAAGCGATTTTCAGAAATGTTAGAATCACCGTCTAAAGCTCTGAAGTCATTAAATTGGGTGTTCAATTCATTTTCTGAAGTCAAGGCGAAAAATAAATATTTCCGTTCTTTTCGTCTATTGCCTCACACAACAGAAAAGTCATCCAAAGAAGAAAATTGACTAAAAACATTCTTTGTAAAATCTTATTAAAATTAATGCGTAGGATTTAATGAGTATATTTACAAATATATTTAACGTATACAACTATATATATATATATATATATATATATCCTCTAAAATGTACACAGACTGAAGTTAATTTATTATTCTTTCAATTGATATGCATTTAAACGTTAATAGCTTACACCAGTCAGTTAAGTGTCATACGTGATCCACGCATGGGCGATCATGTCTCGAAAGAGACATGACTGACTGGGCAGAGGATTTTTCCAGAATAGGTTTCCAATACTTTCTGCTATAGACTGGTTGCCAACTAAGGCTATAGAACCCAATCTGTTCTGCTATTTAAATCATATCTGGAGGAAAAATAGAGATTAATAACTTTTCCAAGACTATTTGCGCGTAAGGGAATTCAACGAATTTAACTGGAATTCGAACTTGGCTCTCCAATTTCTCTTTTCGAGCCTATATGCACTGCTTATCTTACATGCATAGCTTTTTATACATTGTAATGCTAGTTTGTTATAAATACCGCGAATAAAGTTTAGTAACAGTTCAATAATTTCTTTTTTTATTAATTAACAATTACGCAAAAATAAAATGAGTAAATAATCAAACACTGATATCAATTAAGTTAACCGAATCTTTTCTTATAGAAAGTCATATTTACGAAGACGAACTGTTGTGGTGACGTACTTAAGTTCGTTTACATTGTGCGGATTGAGTCACGTAGTTGCATGGCGTGGAGAATTTTTAAAAAAATTATTCAAAGCAAATCATCAAGAAAGAGCAACAGAAACTTGACAATTACACGATCTCTTCATTTCATGGACAACCGCGGAAAATGAAGTATTTTTCATTATGGAGGAATAGAGTGAAGTCTGCCTGTGAAGTGTTCACTGTGACTGTAAAACTGGTTTATCTTTTGTTCACGAGAGATAGCGTAAAGTCATTTGTATACACTGAGTGTCTTTGCATTCCAACTTGGTGGTCGTATAGTGACGTGGCTTAAAGATCAAAATGAACTGTTGGGTTACCCACGCTATGAATATTAATGGAGGATGATAATGACGAGGAAACAGACGGGTAATTTTGAACAAAACAAGATAAGGAATTTATTTACGAATATATACGCTTGAATTTGTATCAGTCGCTCATTTCAGGAAAATAAAATCAGAATTTTTTAAATCCATGCTTTTACCGAAATGTCATGAAGAAGAAATGTTCATACAACAAATTAAATGATCTGATACAAAATAAAATTAAAAAACGTTTAAAACAAAGATAAGAGTGTTCGTTGTTTCTGGAAGTGCAATACGGTTGCATACATTCACTAGTAGCCGAAGAAAGATAGTTTGAAATACTGAGCTTTCTTGGATTGTTGAAATAAAGTTCTTTAAAGTGTCAAATGCTTGATTAAAGCCGATAATATAATTAGCGAGTAATTTGAGACTGGCGAAAATTTTAAGCTAGACACGTAAATAGAAATGAACGTCTTCAGTCAGTTTAGGTGCCATACGTGATACACGCTTGTGCGATCATGTCTCGAAAGAGACATGACTGACTGGGCAGAAGATTATCCCGCAGTAGGTTGCCATTGCTTTCTGCGGTAGACTGGTTGCCGACCAAGGCTATAGAACCCAATCTGTCCTGCTTTTTAACCCATAACTAGAAGGAATAGACGGATTAATACCTTTCCCAAGGGTATTTGCGCGTAAGTGAATACAATGGATTCAACTGGAATTCGAACTCGGCTCCCCGGTTTCTCATTCCGAGCCGATATCCACTGTACCACAAAGCACATCCTTATATTTACAGGTTTGTGAACGGGGATCGAAACTATGTATGCTGTATTTACAATCTAATGACTGTCGCCTAGACCTCTCGGCCAAGCGGATCAGCACACATGGCTTTAAATACCCTTTGTTAATTGAATATTTTCCTTATTTTATATTAAAAAAATCGCATAGGCTCGCTATTTTCTCTCTTTTTTCTAGTCTGAATGGATAATTCCTGTGACATGAAGGTTTTCATTCACTCAAAGAAAATTTCACATAGTTTCTTTTTCCTCATCTTGCCTGAATTTGAATGAGATGGGCAAAGAGAGTTAGTATTATTTCGTACCAACTACAGTCGTAACACAGTTCCTTCGACTAGTTTTAATTCAATGTTGATTTCCCCCACATTGAAAAAATAAATTTCACCTAAAATACGTACAATAAAAAAACTCTTATTCATTGTGAAACTGCATCAAAAGGGATTTGTTTATTGGCAATATTTTATGTGAAAAAAAGAAGGGTGAAAACGTTTACTCTAGTATTGTATTACTAGTGAAAAAAATGTTGGCATGTGCAATCTTCTTCTTCTTCTTTACTTCTATGTACCCTATCCTTTCATGACGTAGGCTATAATGGCTTTCCACGTCTCCCTATCCCTGGTGGCTCTTAGCACGCTTTCTCCTGTTACACCGTGCAACCCCCGTTCTGTCATCCACCTGCTCATGCCCTTCAAATATGTTATCCACTGCTTTCCTCTGTCTCTTTTCCCTATATCTGGCCTGTCAGTATTAGGTTCTCCAAGCCCTCTTTCCTCATTGTATGTCCCAGGAACTTCAGTTGTCTCTTTCTGATGCTCATTATTAATTTTACTTTCGTTGCAATTCTTCTCAATACTTCATCATTGCTCCCATGCTCGAACCATGATATCCGCAACATCCTTCTGTAGAACCACATTTCCGCTGTTTCAAGTTTTTCCTTCATCTTTGATGATATTGTCTAACATTCACTGCCATATTGAAGAACTGACATCACATAGCAATCTAGTACTCTCTTCTTTGTTTCTAGTGAAAGTTTCTTGTGTCTTAATACTTTACTCAGCTTCTGGAACGCGTCATTCGCTATGCCAATTCGCATTCGGATCTCTGTGTTGCGCTTTTCATCTCCTGTTAGAACACTTCCTAGGTATTTAAATGTTTGTACTTACTTGATTCTGGATATCCCCTATCTGTATTTGGCATTTTGGGTTGCTCTTTCTGCTGATTAACATGCATTCAGTTTTCTTGCAGTTTATTTGTACTCCTTTTTGTCGCTCTCTTCAGCTACTTTCAGTAAAAGGTCTTGTAGTTTCCTTTCCGTGTCTGTAATTAGCACTGTATCATCTGTGTATCTTATGTTGTTCAAATTGTGGCCTCCAATGACAAATCCTGGCATAGCATCTAGGGTCCTCAGAATATTCTTGCTATAGAAGTTGAACAGAACCGGTGAAAAATACATCCTTGTCTTACGCAACTTTCTATCTTTGTAAATCTGCTGAAATTGTTACCTGTCCATATGCAGGCAGTTTGCTGCCAGTAGAGATTTTTAATTACTCTAATGTCTTTCCCAAAAATATTGCAATGTTATTCGGTGCAAAAAGTAAAATCGACGAGCCGGGTTCAAGTCCGTTGCATTCACTTTTGCAAAATTGCCTTTGAGAAAGTAAGAAACCATTTTTGACACCACGACTACCAGATATGAGTCTTGCAAAAATCAAATAATTGTTAGATTTTAATGAAACTTTCAAAACTTATTAACAAATGAATTAAATGAATTTTTTTTTTTTAGAAAATCTTGGTAAAATATTTTTTACATATGCCCCCCCCCACCAGCACTTACTTAATTTCATGAAATTTCGAAAAATTAAATTTTCATCCGAAAATATGTTTATTAATCGAAAACAGGACACCTTGGAGAATGTAGATCACCAGTTTTTTTTTTCCAAACTGCTACTCTTTTTCTGCAAAGCTGCTTCGAATCGTAAAATTTAAAAACAACGAATCAATAAAACTGACAGTATTTAATTAAAAAAGCTTTTATAAATAAGATTTATTAAGGACAGTAAAAAAATTCGATGAATAATTAATTTTTACAAGAATTGTTTTCATTTTTTAGTTTTAATTATAATTTATAATATTTTAAAATTTAAAATTCTGCATTACTTTCATCTGGTTATGTGATATTCTTATTAAATGAAAAGTATATTCATGAATAAAGAATTGAAAAGTTTAAAATGAATAATTTTGCACCAAGACTTTTAAAATAATTTTTGTTTTTTTTATATATACAAAATATTACGTAACGCACCTATTTTTGAAAGTATGGTCGAATATACATAACATTATCAGAAAATAAGAACGATGACTAAGTAAATTTAAAATCAACATGCATGAAATTAGATTACGGGTAATATTTTCCAATATTTTAAAGATTCAGTCAGTCAGTTAAGTGCCATGCGAGATACACGCTTGGGTCATCATATCTCGAAAATATGACTGGGCAAAAGATTTTCTTGTAGTACGTTGCCATTACTTTTTGCAGTAGACTGATTGCCAACCAAGGCTATAGAATCGAATCCGTCCTACTATTTGACCCATAGCTGGAGGAAAGAGACGGATTAATACATTTCTCAGTAATCTCAGTGTTCTCGACAGGCTCCAAAGGAGAATCAGTAATGTGATAGGTACAGACTTGGCGGCTCGACTACAGCCACTTCCCCACCGACGAGATGTGGCCTCCTTTTGTCTGTTCTATAAATACTTTCATGGCTTCTGCTCCAACGAACTTAAGTCACTGGTGCCTCTGCAACAGGTGTTTACTCGTGCAACCAGATTGGCAACTGGGTCCCACCTATTCACAGTTAGAATAATCCATGGTCCTGGAGCTCAGACTCAGCCTAAAGAATATTTGTGTGAAGTTTGGTGAGAATCGGATAAAAATTGTGGATTTATATAAAGGACATACAGATAGATAAACAGACACACACAAACAGCTTACTTTATATATATATATATATATATATATATATATATATATAAAGAGAGAGAGAGAGAGAAAGAGAGAGAGATTATCGATTTTCTGCATTATTGTAAGAACTGCAACCTTGAAACTTCTGATTATCGTTTCTTATGTCTTTGTCTATGAGTGTATCAAATTTCATTAAAATCGGACCACTCCTTCTATAACCCGATTTTTTCGATTATCGATTTTCGATATTTATCGGGGGTACCTCGACACAAAACCTAGCTAAGAACACTCGCAGACGCTTATAGTACAACTGTGTAAATTTTCAATAAAATCGGTTCAGCCGTTTTGGAGTCTATAGGTAACGGACACACACACACACACACACACACACACACACACACACACACACACACACAAAGTTCCATTTATAAATAAGTTTAGATTAGATCAATAGGTAGGTTACTCTTTGTTTCGTTTCTTTCTTTAGTATGTCAACTGAATGTCAAATTCTCCAAGTACTCTTTCCTAATATTGAGGAAAGAGAGAGAGATTATCGATTTTCTGCATTATTGTAAGAACTACAACCTTGAAACTTCTGATTATCGTTTCTTATGTCTTTGTCTATGAGTGTATCAAATTTCATTAAAATCGGACCACTCCTTCTATAACCCGATTTTTTCGATTATCGATTTTCGATATTTATCGGGGGTACCTCGACACAAAACCTAGCTAAGAACACTCGCAGACGCTTATAGTACAACTGTGTAAATTTTCAATAAAATCGGTTCAGCCGTTTTGGAGTCTATAGGTAACGGACACACACACACACACACACACACACACACACACACAAAGTTCCATTTATAAATAAGTTTAGATTAGATCAATAGGTAGGTTACTCTTTGTTTCGTTTCTTTCTTTAGTATGTCAACTGAATGTCAAATTCTCCAAGTACTCTTTCCTAATATTGAGGAAAGAATGTTTTGAAAATTCGACACTTAAGGGATATACTGAAATCAAGAGGGTCAGAGGAAAGTAGCGAACAATCTACCGAACGTTATTGTTTAAATGTATGGAAGAACAGGTACTGGGAGATATGTTGAAAAAATGAACATTAGTAAGTTATAAAATTTGTGGAGAAGACACGGTACATAGAAAAATATATGCGACAAAAGCAAAATGAATGAACCGTGAGAGAAAAGGTCATATTTATTTAAATATAAGTCTGACGAGTCATCGCTACTTAAATACGAATAATAATATTAAAAAATAATTTCTCTACCTATGACGCAATACAGTTAAGGATAGAATGAAGTCGACGCAATAAATCTAATATAAAAAATGTTTGGTTGAAAAATATATTCAACATTTTTTCTTTGTGCGTAAACTAAACTTTCCTTACGTAAATAATGACTCTCAGTTTTCAAAAACGAAATTTAAAACTTATTCACCTGGGCGCTTATTTTTCTGGTATTTTTATGAGATCTTTCGTAACAGGATATTAATGTGTAGAAGCTTAGTTTCTGGAGATCAGTCGACCATAAAGTACCTCCCCATTTCTTTCATGCATACAAAATGGGTAAGACCAATGGTTACGTCCTAGCACAATATATCAATAGAATTGGGCATATATTTTAACCTACCCACGCATTTGCATTCCAACGATAAAAAAAGAATCATATCTTTTGGAGCTCATCTCATGACAAAATCTTTTTTTCCGTCATTTATTTACCATGTTCTTCAAGGGCGTTAACGATCGTAACATCATGTTATTTTTTTTCTATAAATAAGTTTCGACCCTTTAATATTCCTCTTTACCCGCCATTCACACAAAAAAGTAAATTATTCGCTGTTTCCCCAGTTACTCTTGTTTTCAGTATATCTTGTGGGTGTTAAATTTTCTACCCTTTCTTTCCTTATTATGTGTCTCAGAAATTTAAACTATATCTTTCTGATTGCCAGTATAAGGTCATAGTTCTATTTGTCCTTAAGATTTTCTCATTCTTCACATGTTCCAACTATGTTATTTTTTAGAATCTGTCTCTCCTTCATCTACAAAGAAACTCTTTACCATTCACTGGCATAGAGGAGATTAGATATTTTTTAATAAATTCCCAAAGGCACGAAGGTTACTGGGGGTGGAACAGAATGAAAAAAACTTTAGAAGCTACCGGAAACCCCATTATAAACAAGAATAAAAAAAAAAAAAAAAAGAAAAAACAGTGTGAACAGGACAATAAGTGAACCTATCTACTCCTATTTAGGGTAAAATAAATAGTAATACTTTCAGAATTTAAGGGAATATGTTTTGAAATATAGAATCAAAATAGGTTTTAGAAGAAACCGGAAACCTAGTCATGTAAAAAAAAAAAGGCAGAAAGGAAGGAGTGTGAACCGGACGATATGCGAACCAATCTAGTCCTATTGAAGAAAAAAATAAATGGTAAATAAAATTTCAGAGTTTAGGCGCAAATGTTAGAAGAATAGAATTGAAGTAGATTTTGAAGGAACCGGAACCCCAATCCTAAACAAAGGATAAACCTCTACTCCTGTTCAAAAGACCGGAGACGACTGTGAACAAGAAATAGGCAAAACCATCTACTTTTATTGAGTAGAAAAGTACATAGTAATTAAGCATTCAGTGCATATGTTTACTACAGTGTCATTTAGCATGCTAGTCTCGCATCCCAATCCAGTTGTGCTCCCTGTGTAAGACTATGTGTGTTTCATTTATACGGAATATTTTTTATTCGTTGTGAAATGAAATTGATCAGGCTAGGATAGTAAACAGTATGAACTTGCATTCATTTGTCAAACCAACAATTGTTTTTTATAAATAGATATGGAAAACTGTTGCAATAGATAGATAGATAGATAGATAGATAGATAGATAGATAGATAGATAGATAGATAGATAGATACGGACACAATATCGATCCGTTTACAACACAAAGATCTATTTGAAGTTCTAAGAAAACGTTATTTGGGAACAACTATATTTGGGAATATTTACTGTGAGAAAATAGTCTGTATACGGATAAAAAAATTATTTGGGTTAGAAAGGGGCATAAGATCAGGTTATGTCACCCACATCAGATTTATTATGCCTATATAGCAAGGTGATCCATGGAGAACAAGAAGTCTACGATGAAAAATGGACTACGCAGACAACAGTTTCCAGAAGCGCATGCAGTCGCAAGTATTGTTAAAATGTAGATTGCTTTCGTTTTAAATGAAGACATGTTTTTATAAAAATTCACCCGCAATCCTCGAGCAGAATTTTTTACAGACAGGACTGCTTCATTTTATGACGTTTCGATTCTCGTCTGTGTTGGTTTGAAACAAAAATCTAAGAAAGGCAAGTAGTGTACCTCAGATTTATCCTTTGTTATGAAAAGTTTAAAACATCTAACCCAGTGGTTCTTAACCTGGGCTTGATAGAGTCATTCTCAGAGGATCGGCAGAGGTTAAGACACTGACACGTTCTGTTCCCCTACTCGTATGATACGTGACACCACGCCTTGCTTGGCCATCATTGGCCATTGATATTTCCAATCTAAGCCAACTTGTTGCATTCGCACACTATGTGAAAGACGATGTGATAAAGGAAGATTTTTATTTTGTTTCGTAAATATCTTACAACAACGTGAAGAAACTTGTCGATGACGTCTTCAAAGACAACGATTTTTTGTGGAATATGATTTCTGCAGTTTGTTCGGACCGAGCTCCAGTCATGCTGGGACGAAACTATTTTTGAAGCGCTGGTGAAAGTCGACGCACCACACGTCATTGTTATACTCTGTGTTCTGTACAGAAATGACTTAACATTGCCTTCAAAACTGGCTGTATCAGATTGTAGAGAATTGTGTAAACTACGTACAAAACTGTGCTGTTAAGCACCACGTCTTCAAAGAGCTGTCTAATGAAAAGGGTCCTGAATTCGAGGTGCTTCTGTATCATTCGAACATTTGGTGTTATCTGGAGAAAAGGTGCGGAATCGTGTTTTTCTCATGCGTGTAGAATTAGCCCTGTTTTTGTGAGCTCACCAACATCGTCATGCAGATTGTTTCGAAAATTTTGAGTACATTATTATTTTGGTGTGCATGGCCATTATCTTCGATGTTCCCAACCATCTCAATCGACAGATACAGAATAAAACATGAAGGCTTAAAAGAAAGCCATCATTAAAACAGAACCAAAAGAGAATGATAACTTCGCAAACTTTCCCTTCCTGAACGACTGTAAAATCAAAGACGTGTCTAGAACCGGAGACATTTCTGTACCTGGAGAACTGAAGCAAACAATTACCATGCACTTAGATAAGCTCAAAAAAGTCTCTCGATGGATACCTCCCCACCAGATAGTTATATCCAGCATGGGTGAGATTGCCATTCACGTTTAGTGTTGCGACAGCAGGTGTCAATGATGAATAGCTCGACGAAATTATTTAACTTCAACAGAGCCAGGTACAACTCTAGAACAACGCTTCCAACGTCTTGGTGTCACCAAATCGTAGCATACCATCTTATTTCTACAAAAGCCCTGACGATACTCATACCATTTGTTACAACATATCTTTGCTAGCAATCATTTTTGAGAACTGTAGACATGAAAACAAAGAAAAGGAAGATACTTTGTTGCAAAAATGATAGGAGAGTGGCACTTACCAAGGTGAAGCTGTGCCTTTTCTGAACTTGTCTCTGAAACATAACAGCAAAAGTCACATTGATTTGTAGTAAATATTAATGAGTTATGTTTTTGTATGAAAGTTAAGTTTTTTTTTTAATATGGTGATTTTGTGTGCAACCGATGCATAGTTCATTTTTGCACTAATAAAATCTATACCTATGTTTTGAGGAAATCATATTTTATTTTGTCCAATTACGAAGGGGTCTGCACAGGTGAAACTTGTGGGATTCAGTTTCCTCCAATAAGGTTAAGAACTACTGATCCAGTCTAATTATTGCCAATAAACATTTTTTTAAATAATACCTTATCTAATAATTATTTGGTTTATGAATTCTCGTGTGTTTTGGGGAATTGTATCTCATATATAAAAAAGTAACAAAACAAAAGAAAGGGCAGCATAAAATTCTTACATTGGTCTCATATGCACTACGTTCTCTCGTAGGTTCACTTATTATTTGTCGAAGCTTAGTGCAGTTGCTACATATATCTATTATCGCACCACAAGCAACCAAATGCAACTATTAGCATAAGAGAAATATTAGTAGACTAGCAGTACCCGTAAAAATTTCAAGGTTTTCCGAGTTGAATATTCTTATGTATCATAATACTTAATGAATAAATAAGGAAATTCTCCCGATGCAACATTACATATTTGAACTTAACAATTTTAACTAAATATTTCAATAATAATCATAAATATGAATGTATGTCATTATTTAAAGAATTAAAAGGGTACAAGCGAAAAAATTTACCATTTCACTAAAGCAGACGTTAAACATCTGAGAGTATGATAGCTTCTTCGAGTTTCCATTTTTTTCTTTCCCGTCCCCTTTCTTAAAACTAAACAGCACCTTTGATAGATGTTTTATTTCTGGGATCTGCACAAGAGAAAAGTAATTGCTACAGTTCATCTGAACGAATGGCAGGGCGTAACGTCGGGAAGGTCATTAAGAAAAATTAAAAACAAAGTAGGACCAAGTATGAATCCCTGGAGGCTACTCCAATTAGCATGAAAGTGACCGTTCAGGATGACTTTCATTTCACAATTTGATAGGAAAGACTGGCTTAGACTAGACAATACATCAGCAGTTGAGCTGGAGAAACGGAAGCGATATTGTATGTCTGAAAAAAGACACTGCGATAAGGGATGCTTAACCAATTCAGCATTGATTAGGGCCTCTAGAAGCTTTCCAAAAAGCGGCAGAAGGCTAACTGATCGATAGTTAGAAGGATTGGATGGCTCACAAAAGTTCTTAAAAACTGGAACAACAGATGATGACTTTCAGCAGGTAGAAAAGCAAGAGGCACCGAGGCTTTTTTTTAAATAAAGTTTAGAGATAGCAGGAGCCGGTATGGGAGCGCACTTCTTAATTACTTCAACAGGTTCATATGTTTTGTGGGAATCTAGGTTAGAGATGATAGCAAAAACCATAGAAGAGGTTACATGTATATCACTCAACAGAGCCTCAGTTTTCAGTGGGAATTTAGGGAGGGATACTTCGGATAAGTCAAGAGTAGGGTTTAAGGAGAATTTACGGACGATGCATTCAACTATAAGCAGGTGTTAAGTTCTCAAATTATTTGTTATTAAACATGCGATAGTAAATCCGAGTTTATTTACGTCGTTCAAAAAGGTTTCTGACCTTACAAATTGTCAGGAAGATAAGGTTAAATTGGACATCCAAAGTCACCATCTGTTATTACAGGTAGAATTAGCAGCCTTTATGATATGATACGTATGTAATTGGAAACTTACATTCGTGAAGTTAAATTAGTAAGTGGGGTAACTTAGGCAAAAGAATATTTAATGACTGGTCATACTAAGTCTCCAGATATCAATTTGGATTAAAAAATATATATTTATATTTAATCCAAAGTAAAGTATTGGATGAGCTAAACGCAAAGTAAAAATAAAAAAAAAAATAAATAAAAATATAAATCAAATACATTATTTGTCTAACTTCTCAGATAATATAACATTTATATTATTTACATTATTCGGACTGTTGTTCTCATCTTTATTGACATGTTTACGACGTTTCGGTCCTTGTACGCTCCGGCCTTCTTCAGGTGCTAGGAATTTCGAACCGAACCTTTTATTTCGATCACTGGGGTATATATCATTCTCATTCCATGCGCGGTGCAACTTCCAGATGCCATGTAGTTATCTCTTTTTAACTCAACACTCTAAATTATTTGCTCACCACTGCTGTAGCCAAGTATTGAACTCACAACTCTTTTAGGTCAAGTCACTGGAACTAACCAACGCTTTTATCTACCGGGTTATTTGTCCTTGAGGACATTAGTGTATTGAACTTATAACCCTAATGTCTCAGAATCATTTTTTTTTTACCAGAGATCATATTGAGATCTTTGAAGCTAATGATTTTCACTAAAACACCGTATTATTGTTTTCCATATTTTATTCATTTCTATGCTTAGCTGGTTTAGATTTTTAAGATTTAGCATATGTGTTGACTGCTTAATTTTACGTAGTTTATTGTAGTGTTCCCCAGCAATTATTTTAACTTTATTCCATAAGGGACGGTGATCTTTCTTCCTCAATATGTGGTCAGCTACGCCTGGTTTTCTATTTCTCCTCGTGTTACAGCCTTGCGATGTTCCTGCAGGCTTACTTTAAGGGTTTATTTCGAAATTAAAAGAAGACCGAAGCTTACAACGGTTGAAACGTCGTAAACATGGCAATAAAGATGAGGGCAACAGTCCGAACAATGTTAATTAAATACATATTTTTTATTTTGTATGTAAGTTTTACGTTATTTTAGAAACGTTTAGGGGCAAATATTTCAGGATCAAAATTTCTATTTTTTACTTGGTTTAAATGTAAACAACTGACCTCAAACTACAGAAACTATCAATTGCTTTGTGAGCAAAGCATTTTAGTCTTCTTCTTATGTAAGCTGAAACCCATGAACTAATTTGTCAAGTTTCAGCGCATTTTTTCTTTTCTTATGGATTAGTTTCACGACTCCCTATTATTGATAAATGGCTGATTATTTTTTAAATTCTTAAAAATAAGTGGTGGGACACTATTTTGAGTTTTAAATGTTGGATGATTATACTGTTGGAAATTGTTATGCAGAAGAAAATATTCCAATGAGTCTAGCCTTTATTTTATTATTATGTCTAGGTGCATGGTAAGGTAATGGAAAGAAAGAAAGAAAGAAAGAAAGAAAGAAAGAAAGAAAGAAAGAAAGGGGAAAAGTAAAGACTAACTTGACAGTGATAAGTAATATTATTTACATGTCATATAAAGTGTGTTGAAACAAAAATAAACATTTTAAAAAAAATCAAAAAAGCAAATGGAGTTAACAAAAAGGTGTAATTTATAAAGTGAAATACACAATTTTTGAAAAGAAATGTTTACTAAGGAAGTTTACCGTTTTTGAATGTCCATCTTTGTCATAATGATGCCCTGGCCCATTTTGAGAGTTCACATAACTGAGTTACTTGTAGCGGAACATACTAGGTTGAAACAAACGCTTTTCAGATTTTCATTGATGATTTTCACATGAATCTCTTTGTTAGATCATGAATTTGATAAATTGTTTTTCCCTGGTGCTCCGACCACATAAATTTAAGCGTGTGACTAGATTGGAAGCTAAGTTCAACCATCGTACTGCTGAAACTGTTAAATGCAACCGCTACCTCTATTCCAACAGTTTCTTTTCTCGCATTTCCCGCCTGTGGGATTTCCTTTCGTTTAATTGCTTCTCTGATAAATCTTCAATCATTTAAAGACAATCTTCTATCTTCTTTAATCTCGTTCATCTTTTATTCTTTCCTCAATCCTTCTCATACTCATTTTTCTCTCACGTTCACTCACTGTAACCTTCTGAATACTATTGCATTCCCAATTTGCTTGGAGTGAAATGATTAAAACCACTTTTTCAGTCGTTGCTAAACTGTTTATTTTTATTTTCATATATAACACATGAAAATTACTAGTTAATTTTTTATTTTACAGCTTTGATAATAAATTGTTGAAAAATTGTAATTAGAATTACGCTACCTGTAAGTAATGGCAACCTACTGCGGGAAAATCTTCCGTCTAGTCAGTCATGTCTCTTTCACCAAAGCGTAGATCACGCATGACTGACTGACGTTACCTGTGGACCGTGTGCAAGGGCAGCGGCAAAAGAGATTAATGGTGTAAAAAATGAAAAATTAACGAACGTGTGGCACAAAACTGGTTCGGACATTTTAAAGAAAGTGGCGCCAGTTTCGAAGGAGATCTTCTGTTGTGGATGATGAGGCCTTTGCTTGAAATTGTTGAACACATAAGCACAATCATTCGTACACTGCCGTTTTTTCACAAAGTACCATCAATCGACACTTGCATAGTAAACAGACGCTGTAGAGAAGTTTCTTATGAACTGACCACTTACCAAACTCAACGATGTGTGAATATTTGGAAAACATATTCCTTAAAATAGCCATTTTTAGACGTCGAATTGTAACTGGGTATGAAAGATGGATTTATTTTCGTAATGCTAATAAGAAGAAGATTCTTATTGCTCAGGTTTCTTCTGTAAACCGCCGATGTACATTATGGTGCAATGGATATCGGCTCGGAATGAGAAATCGGAGATCAGCTTTCGAATTCCAATTGAATTCGTTGCATTGACTTACGCACAAACACCCTTGGAAAAGGTACTAATCCGTATTTTTCTTCCAGCTATGGGACAAATAACAGAATAGATTGGGTTCTTTGGCCATTGTTGGTAACTAGTCTACCGCATAAATAATGAAACCTACTGTAGGAAAATTTTCTGCCCAGTGAGTCATGTTTATTTCAAAATATGATCGCATAAGTGTGTATCACGTATGGCACTAAATTAACTGACTGAATAAGAGCAATCATTCTGGGTAGAGGTTAAAAATTGTTATCAAAGGCGGTTTGAAAGAAGGTCATATTGTGTGGTTTGTGGAATTTCGAGAAGGTGTTACACATTAAGCTTTTCCCTGACAGTCATGATTTGAATACTCAGCAATTGAAGCGATAATTTGTTGGTTTGAAATCCGATTTTGCTCAATCAAGGTTTCTTTTCTAAATCAGCCAAATGGCATAAACGTGGAATAGAGCTTCTGGCACAACGATGGCAATAGACAATAAAATATAACAGGATATATTTAGATGCATAAAGGTTTTTCGCATTTAATTTTTTAAACTATTAATTAAAGATTGAAATACGAAAAAACATTTGACTCAGCCTAGTATGTGAACTGTTTGTATATGAGTGAGATGTGTGACTATGCGGTCCCAATAAATCACAAGACAAAACCGTTATCTCTAGCTTGCTGGTAGATGAGGATATAAACTGCTGCAATTGGCAGATTTTTGCATGGGTTACCACTTGAAAAAATGCTCAAATGAAGAATTCTGAAAATCTCTGTATTTTTTCAATACAATTCAATACATCAGTCTGTGGTGTCTATTGATTAGTGAAAAAAAAACTTAGCCTTTTGTCACATGACCTGCTCAACCATATGTCCGTTCCGTAGTCAGTTAGTGATCCCAGATCTCACTGTTTTATTTTTAATCGTGATGGACAATGAATCATGACATCACTTTTTAGAGGATTATGCAAATTGTCATTTAATGAATTTTATCTTAGGCATATATTGTCAAAAGTTGGAGAAGTTTATTCAATGAAAATAAGCTTTTCTTTTAAATTTTGACTTTAACTATTGAAGAACACATTTGAGTTTTGTAGTTTACAAATTTTATAATTTTTAGTGAAAATCATGTCAATGTGAAGATACAGTTGGCATCAGTTTTTAGGCAGAAAAATCAGCAAATCTGTAATAGATTTTTTTCTTGGGGACCAGATAAAATCTATTATAGATTTATACACGCAGACTTTATTATAACTAATATAGTTCAGACGCTTTCCTACAATCGCTGTCTTCAATTGGAAGGAGTACTTGTTCTTCGACAGGAACTCATCATAGAGAAATACCATTCGTTGTTCAGTTTGAATTGCTTAGGTTAGAAGATATTATTTTTTAGGTGAGATGATTTTTATAATAAGTTAATCATCATTGGGCTATTTAATGTCGAATTTTGTAAGGGGCATTATTTAGTAGTAAATGTCAGTCAGTTAAGTGACATACGTGATACACACTTTGGCGATCATAACTCACTGACTGGGCAGAAGATTTTCCTGCAGTAGTTTGCAGTTACTTTCTGCAGTAGACTAGTTGTCAAGGCTATAAAATTCAATCTAAACTGCTATTTAACCCATAGCTAGAGTGAGAAGCGACGAGTTCATACTTTTCCTATGTGAATGCGACAAAATGTCACCCAGCCTATATCTCACAGACCCAATCTCGCAAGCGATTCCTACGGCAAATATCAGATGAGCTCCATTCACTAGTTTTTGAGTGTTTTTTATATTGCCGCAAAAGGAGACAGAAAGTTGTTCTTATATTAAATATTTTTTCTGCGTGAATAATTGAATTACGAAGTTTTTAAATTGACTCATATTGTACAAAAGTCGAATCGATATAAGAGGGCTCAAAAGTAAGTGAAGTAAAATCAAGTTTTAGCGTAGCCAATATATCTTTTACGACCTTTTTTCAGATGAGGTATTCACATTATTCGGACTCTTGTAGATTGTTCTAGATCCACGATCCAGGCCTTTTCAGGATATTTAGGTTTCAGTTAATTATCTTTTAGTAACTGAACTATCCAAGTTTCCGATCATCTCTGCTGTAGCCAGGTATTGAACTCGCACCTCTTTGGGTCATATTTGGTTATTTCAACCAAGGTTTTTATCCACTAGACCATGTGTCTGATGACACAACAATATTACAAGATTTTTGCAATAACAATATTTTTACAATCGGTGAATACGGTAAATGACGAAACATTTATAAATATATTTTTAAATCGTCTAATGAGTAAGACTTTTCCACCTTATAACAAAAAAATAAATAAACAAAGTTTATGGTTAGTTAAATAATAGAATTAAATAAATAAAAAAAAACAGATCAAACTGGGAGTGTTTTATGCAATGTACAAGACGACAATAAACTTTAACAAAAAAAAAAAAACGAAAAATAGTTCCCGATTGTTCCTTCTAATTAGTGCATAAAAGTTAAAAAGGAATACTGTGTTTAAAAACATGTTTAGCAGATAATTAGCTATTAGATGTATGGAAAGTTTCTGCATGAGTTATTTATATTAAAAAATGAAAATAAAAATCAACGGAACACCCTCTACTGTGTTTGTGAGACATTTCTGTAACGAATTTTTCTATACTCCAAAATATTTTATCATTTTTTAAAACTTCATGTCATTATTGAATTTAAGTATTATTCTAAAGAACTTGAAAATTTTAAAATAGTAAAAGATTATAACACGAATTCCATTATTGTCTGTCATAATAAGTATTAAATATTCATAAAATATGTTTTTAGTTTCGGGATTCGGTGAATTGATTTCCACGAACGTTAATTTTCTGCTGGACTCGTTATCATGAAAATTCAATTTAAAATTCTTAATTTTATTGCTTTTAAAGCAAATGCTCCTAAAAGCGACAAAAGTTAAAAAGTTATGGAGAGTCATCATCACTTGCACACTAAAGAGATACGGTGCATAAAGAAAGAATCTCTCCCTGCTAAGGGGAAATATTTATTCGCATTTAAAGTTATACAAAAGAAAATCTTTCTACAGATTTTGCTAGGGAAATGCTTATGATAATTTTCTGTCATAAAAACACATAACTTTTGCGCTGCTCTGGATGTATAACAAAGAGAGGTGTGCGTTTTGGTGCAGTGGATAACGGAACCAGAAATCGGAGAGCCGAGTTCGAATTCCAGTTGAATTCCTTGCATTCACGTATGCGCAAATACACGTTGGAAAGGTATTAATCTATCTGTTCCCTCCAGCTATTAGCATATATAAAATAGATTACAACACCGTTCATCAAACTACATTGGGGAAACATATAGAAAAAAAGTATCTATGAACACAAAAGGGATCTCATAAATAACAATTTACAATACACTAGTCATACACAGAAATAAATTCGACCACAATTTAATCTAAAAAGACCACACGCACACACACACACACACACCAAAAAGAAAGTAATTTACTCAAAAGGAAAATCCTCGAGAGTGCCATTATTAAACTATGAGCAGGATTTTTTTTTTACAAACTCTTCTTTTCTGAAAGAATTACTACATTCCTAAGTCAACATACACAAAAACAAATATTTTTAAATATCGGAAAATAACGCTTAATTCTTTCACTTCAGCACCGAAGACGTTATAGCACAAATATATATCTTAAATCATAAAAATGTGACCATAATTCAAACAACGTACATTTAAAAAATATTGAATATTACTCGTACACTTTACTTTTCACCAGACTTTGAATTAGAATACATTATGACGTCCTCATGCTTTGACCGACCTCTCAACCACTTGATGAACATTCATGAACGTTCTCAAATTTACAGATCTTAATAAACCAATAAATACTGTAGATGTAGCTATTGATTCAATTGATTTCAAGTCGGTTGAAAAAGTGAGGACAAGGAGGCACAGTGTATTGCTCTCCAGAAGACTAGCATCATCCATGCTGATGGTGGACAGGAAACTTTCTCTATAGCGGTTAAAGCTTTTGAGAAAAATCAGAAACAATGTTGGATTTAGGATATATCCTTGGGGACACTCGCGTGCTTGTGAAAGTATATGAAAGTGTGTGCACGTTCAAAACGACCTTCATTACACGATTTCATATGGACAGTTGGATTAAATCAAACAACCGTCCTGTAATATCGTAACCATGAAGCTTATGTAGAAGGCCAAACCTTGTTAGATGCCTTCGAGATATCCAGGGCCACAGCCTCAAATACTCTGACGGAAATCGCTAAGAAAGTAATAGGGCGATAGAGGGGTTAGAGGGTTCTGCAGAGTTCTTAAAAACAGGAACTACAAAAGAAAACTTCCAACAAACTGGAAAGCAGGAAGCAGAATGGCAATAGCTGTAGAGTTTAGAGGAGACTGGAGCAAAATCGAGGCTAATTTCTTTAGAAAGACGGCTGAAATACCCTCATCTCCGCTTGCCTTATGAAAGTATCATTTAGAAATGACGCCCGAGACCAGAGACGGGGTTATACACATCTCATTCAGTAGAACCTCTGATTTAAGGTAAAAATCGTTTAAAGATAACAGAAACCACCGCATAATCAGAATTGCTAAGGGGACAGAGCTGCATAGCACGACATGAGCAAGGAATAGAGATAAAGAAGTGATCTAGGAGAGAAGAGTTACTGGAGGAATGCTTGAAGAATTCTACCATTTGTGTGAGAAATTGAGGATTTCAAGTTTGGATACCAGCAAGGTCAGTGATAGAATGTTTAATCCACCTGGCATTATTGGCATGAAAGTCACAGAACACACACACACACACACACACACACACACACACACACTATTATTGTAATATATTAATTTAACATTTTCGCGACAGAATTTCACATGTTTCGGAATCATATTTTTATCATGACTTCATCTTCAAGCGGTCATTTTTGGAGTTACTAAAGGAACATTTTTTTTCCAAAAGTGAGAGCTGTTTTGACTTTCTAGGTATAAATAGTTTCTAGTTAGGTTCTCAAATTACAGGGTCATATATTAATTCTTAACATGTCCGTATGAAAAGGGTACCAAGATTATCGCTCTTTCCTCTTTTCATATACAACTACTACCATCTATTTTTACTTTTATTCACGCTAATCTTACCTTTTTTAGTCTTTTATTTTGTTTCTTACTATTTTTTAAAACTATTCGTGTTTGAGTAAAGCCATATTTTTAAATATGTATAGTGTAACGTTATTTTAGATTCGTTAGTTTATCGATTTTTGTCATGTATATTGAAGTATATATTTCTCTATTTTTTTCCAAATTTGTATTAGGCACTGTAAAATTAAAAAATAAATGTTAAGGAACAATAATTTTCCCTTTTTCACAATATTGTAATATTTATATGGCCTGTGTTTACATTGTGTCCACCCACGTCTATTGAACAGGTTAAGAGGCTCATCCCTTGTTCCCTGTTTAGGATGTGATTTCCGGTTTTCTCTTTTCCAATCTTCTCACTTTGTTTTTTTTTTCAATAGATCTATCTATCGCCCGGTTCACACTCCACCCACGTCTATTGAACAGGTTAAGAGGCTCATCCCTTGTTCCCTGTTTAGGAAGTGGTTTCAGACTTTCTCTTTTCCAATTTTTTCACTATTACGTAGCCCCCTGCACATCAGTGGCGTTACCGCCTTGCTCGGGGTGATACGATTAAAAAAAAATACGCTAAAAGCAGCCTCCCACTACTGAGCACTCATAGATTGGAAGTAGAATCGCCGACTGTTGTCAATTCGGTCAGGTTTTAATCAACAGTCGAGTGTCGGAAAGGCCTTCCTTCACGATAGAAAGAGCTGGGCCTCCTCCTCACTCTCATGCACACTTCTCAAAGCTGGAAAAGCTTTCTTAGCGTCTTCCTTCCAGAAAAGGCCGTTACCCTCATTTTGCGAGCACATTCGACCTAAGAATTTCAGCCGCAGCGTTTGTTGACGGATCTTAAGGTTGGACATCCCTAAAGCGCCCTCTGCCGGACGGAGGCAGCAGACGCGCCACATGAGCCCTGTTGCGCCACAAGAAGTGGAGCAAGACTCTAACCAGTAAAACTAGTTTGGTGTACGGGAGGATAAGTACCGAGAGCCGGTAAAATAGGATGGGGTAGATGAGTGAAGCACAAACTTCCGCCCTCCCCTTCAAGGAAAGCTTCCTCCGAGACCACAGACGAACTGCCGCCTCGGTCTTTTCTTGGACCTCCAACCAATTTTTCTCCAACTGGATGTCGGGGACAAACAAGTTGCCGAGTATCTTGACATGCCCGTCCGTCCAGTTGAAGGGTTCGGAAAGAGAAACTCTCTTCCACGCACCCAACGCAGGACTTGTCTCGGTTAATCTTGGCTCCAATCACCGACTCATACCTGCTGATTTCCTTTCCGACTTTATGAATCTCGGAACTGCTTCGCACAAAAACAATCACGTCGTCGTGGAAAGAAACAAAAATTAAAACAAATGTGGAGCTGAAAAAAAATCTGGAAACAAAAATTATGTTCGACAAAAGCAAATAATTAAATCAAATTTAGAAACAAAACTTATCCGAAAAAATGTCCAATTAAATGTTCTTTACAACGGTAAATATCACAAGAATCGTCAAGAACGTGTCCAAAGCAGGTCTTCTTCAAACAAAATATTGACTTTTCGGTCTTCTGATAACTGCAGCAACAAATCTTAAATTACAAAGGAAATATATATATATATATATATATATATACAGAAGGACACAGAGAAAGAGAGAGAGAGATACAGAGAGAGAGAGGGAGAGAGAGGGAGAGAGAGAGAGAGATAGAGAGAGAGAGAGAGAGAGAGAGAGAGAGAGAGAGAGAGAGAGAGAGAGAGAGAGAGAGAGAGAGAGAGAGAGAGAGAGAGAGAGAGAGAGAGAGAGCAATAAGGAGGAGGCTGGAAATACAACGCTATGCAAAATTTTACATTACTTTCTTATTTATTTCACATTTTGTCATTTCTATTTTGCTTTAATCTCTTGTGCATTTTAATTGGATTTTAATTGTTTTTATTTTTATTTAACTAGAATTATTTGATTGTATATAAAGAAAAAATAAAGAAAAAATAAAAATAAAAAAGACGGTTAAGATTTGAGAAATTTACGTCACAAAAAATTTCGGAAGTAATTCATGTCTAATTTTAGATTTAAACTTTTAGATAGAGTTGTAAGTGAAGAAATGGAAAATTTAGATTCGTCTGGCTTACAAAGGAAAGGGTTAGGAGTGGTGTTAAATTGAGAATAGGGTTAAACAGAATGGAAAGGGAAGTAGGGAGGTAAGAAAACTAAAGACAAGGAAAGAGAAGAATAGAAAGGAAAAAAGGGGAGAAAAAAGAGAAAAAAATTATATTAGAAACGCTCGATACGTGTCAAACAAAAATAATCTTATACATGGGTTAAAGTATTAGAAAAAAGAGACTTTTTAGAAAAGCATATTTAGGGGAAGAAAGTAGATAAAGAATTAAAAATAATTTTTTTAAAGTTAATCTGATTAAAGGTACCTCTAGGTATCGATAAACTAAATAAAATAAAATAAAATAAAAATAAGAATAAAGATTAAAGAAAATATAATATAAATTTAAAAAAAGAGCTACAATTGCAATCATTCAAAATTTCGGACCCAGAGTCAGTATTACGTAAATTCACTAGAATATGTCTATTATGGGAATTTATGACATTGTCATAAACTGGAACACGGGTTAGTCAATTCAGGAATACTATTAGTAGAAATGATATATACAGTCTAGAAGTGAAATAGTATGTCCGGGTAACTGATTCTAGCCGAGTGGAGCTCAGAGCAACTGTAACTACAACTGTGATTCCAGATCCATCTCCAACTAAACAACTCACCAACTTACGACTTACGACTTACAACTCAGCCAAACTCTGCCGTTCTCACTATAAGCAGGATTATATGTACACTCAGTTGAGTCCATTATTATGTACAAAGGGGCGATCCCACAAGAGAGGTGTATTTACTTCTTGTCAATAGAATACGCAGGGATTTTGAGTGGTTAGATGTAAGATGAATGCCAGGTCCTAGCTATGAAGATCAGACCTGGTGGAACCAGGTCTCAGTACTTTCCATGTTAGTAGGGATAGAGCAGTGATAGACTCGCTACATCCAGCCTATAAGAGAGAGGTTGAAAAGAGAAGTTAAGAGAGAAAAACAATTCTATAACAAAGCCTCGGAGACGCTTTTAAAATCTATCAACACTGGAAAGTGAGGTCTGGCAGCTCCTTCCAAGATATGGCAACAATATTCTATTTCATGTCTGATCTGTCTCTTATAAAGGTTAGAATGAAGAGTCAGGTATTTACTGGAGCGGTATAGGGAGCTTATTACTTTACCTGCATTTTTAGCAATGGATCGTATATAAGAATTCTACTTCAGGGTATGTGCCTCAGGCCCAATATCCTTTCAAGCCACGGAGCCTTCTCGAGTGGGCATCTGTTCATTGTGACTGGTCGTTGTTCGGGGTTTGATCGGCGGTGATGGATTGTTACCAGTTTGGTTTTAGAAGCATTGAATTGTAACCAACCAGTTTTAGATTTTGAAGTAGTAGTTCCGGTGAGCTATGGTTGCAGCACAAAAGGGGTAAATCAGAATTGATTTTTGTTTTTTTATAAAAACACCCTATTTCAAGAAGGATCCATTCTGAGATTACAGACAGTAACTTTCAAAATGTTGGGAGAGGAGCTTCCGTAGTATAGGACCAAAAGCTGTCCGAGTCTGCCTTCTTATAGCGAAAAACCGTTCCATGGAACGATAAATCAGAGAATGTCTTTGGTTTGGCACCAAAACAGACACTGATTAAAGAATGATCAGATGTATCAATGAGGAGTAAACCATTTGCTGTGCATTTTTCAGGCGGGATGTTACAAAAAGATCAAGGAGGTTTGCCTGTTGTCCTGCGGCATCCAGTTCTAGGGTGGGTTCTTCAATGATCTGGGTCAAATCATAAGTGACACAGAAGTCTCTGCAATATCTGCTTTCCTCATCGGTTTTGTTAGAGTAACCACTCATTATGGTGAACACTGAAGTCACCACATACGTAAAAATTGGCCGACGGAAAATCAATGAGTATAATGCCCAACCTCTGTGATATTTGATCAAAGATTACCGACTATTCATACCAAGGACGATACAGAGCATAGGCGAATGTGGTACGATGGACAAGTGCCACATGAAAACACATATACGGGAGGTTAGGGTCATCATTTTTTGTATCTCTGTGGCAGATAAACCAGTCTTTGATGTAAGCACCGAGCTTGTGATCGTGACGATCTAGGTGAAAATATTTTGTCATAAAGGGTGAACATCTAGGATTTGAGAAGCATCTATACCTAAAACAAGAGGTCAGGTTTAGCTTGAGAAAGATGGAGTTCCACTTCTGAAAAGTTGGAACGTGGAACTCTTACATTAATGCGGGGAATGGTATGTGTGGGGGTCTACTTTTTTGAGGTTGAGTTCCATAATTTTGTTCATTTATAAATTGACTATTTCCATGGTCGGTTTTGGTTGGTTTAGCGGATGATGAGTGACACCGACACCCATTCCAGATAGATTCAAGACTTAAACTCTGAGTGGATTCGTCACACCCGCCAAGAGTTCAGTCATCAGAAATCTTCCTTGGGTCTGAAAAATCGCACCTGCCAGTGACCAAAGGTTAAATGGGGGCTTGTCGCTATTATTGAATTAATATCAAAAGCAGTCGTTAGGCCGAGGGCACATATAAATATATCAATCATGAAACCAAACATACTTGAATTAAGATATATAGCTTAAATATATATCTAATGGATCCAGCATTTCATCATAATAGCAACACTTTTCAATTTAAACGTAACTTTGTGAAAAAGCAAATTGTAATAGCAAAAGAGAACTTTGAAATTCACAATAAAGGAGCGTAAGAGATGCGCAAGAAATCAAAACTGACAACCACTCCTGAACAGTTTAAGGACTTTCTGTATAGACTTATAGAAATCGATATATATATATATATATATATATATATATATATATATATATATACTTCTGTATATATACATACTTCTGTATAAACTTATTGAAATCGACATATATATATAGATATATATATATATAGATATATATATATATATATATATATATATATATGTCGATTTCAATAAGTTTATACAGAAGTATGTATATATATATATATATATATATGCTGTTAAATACAAGAGACAATGAATGTTTATTATGTTTAATCATGAGCCGTTCTAAACGTCGTATTTTTGCTTTAATTTCAGTTGAAAATAAAGACAAAAATTCTCCAACATTTGGACAATTATTTATTAGTTTTCTTCTAAGCTTTCGGCTCACACGATTTTATTTTGTGTTAACATAAAACTCCGCTTGGCAACATGTCATCTTTCTGATCAGAGTACTATTAAGCAACATTTCTCTGAAAAACATAAACATGTAGGTAATATCAGACAGATTTTGGTCAACAATACGGTGATCCTTACTCATACACACAGTAAGAGGAACTTGCAGATATTGGAGGCCATGTACATCAAATCAAAACAACCAACACTCAATAAAATCAACTTTAAAACAGGAAATAACATATTACATTGCATTTGACTACATGGTTTTGTTGTCATTTCGCGCTATTCAGCGGTGTGACGTCATAAAACCGCATCGCAAACTTAAGAAATGCGTTTATTATTTTTGGTAACTATTGCCGTTGCCAAGCGGATTTTTAAAAAATAAAATCGTCGGTGATGGTGGATTTTATAATATTTCAGTTTGAACGACCTCTTTGAACATGGCTCATGTGAGCCGAAAGCTTAGAAGAAAACTAATAAATAATTGTCCAAATGTTGGAGAATTTTTGTCTTGATTTTCAACTGAAATCAAAGCAAAAATACGACGTTTAGAACGGCTCATGATTAAACATAATAGACATTCATTGTCTCTTATATTTAACAACATATATTTAGAATATTACTTGCTGCCTCGATATACTAAATATATATATATATATATATATATATATATGTATATGTATATATATACTTCTGTATATATATATACTTCTGTATCAACTTATTGAAATCGACATATATATATATATATATATATATATATATGTATATATATACTTCTGTCTATATATATATATATATATATATATATATACGTCTGTATAAACTTATAGAAATCGACATATATATATATATATATATATATATACTTCAATAACTAAACATTTTTAGATACATTTAAAATAAATTTTTTAAACTCTTTTAGATAAATTTAAAAAATTTTTTTTTATCTAAAACGAATTTACAAGCATTATTAAAGACAGGTTTATGTTTACAAACATAATTTAAAAAAAAAATCTGTCGCTTCGCTTTCAACGTCACTTGATGTAAAAACAAAAACTCTCTCCACAAACGCGTCACGTGATGTAAACAAACGCGTCACGTGATGTAAACAGACTCTTCACAGACACTCTCGGGAAATCTCGCGAAATACGTCACTAATTCAAATTTTAAAATCATTTGTGTCTGATGAAGGACCGAGGACGGTCTGAAATAGAAAATATAATAGTAGAAATAAACAAATTCTGTCAAAAAACATATTTTTAAACTCAAAACGTTTTAATATTCTTTCCTATTTATATATATATATATATATATATATATATATATATATATATACAGATAGATAGATACACACAGTAAGAGGAACCTGCAGATATTGGAGGCCATGTCCATCAAATCAAAACAACCAACACTCAATAAAATCAACTTTAAAACCGGACATAACATATTACATTACATTTGACTACATGGTTTTGTTGTCATTTCGCGCTATCCCGCGGTGTGATGTCATAAAACCGGATCGCAAACTTAAGAACTGCGTTTATTATTTTTGGTAACTATTGCCGTTGCCAAGCGGAGTTTTATGTCAACACAAAATAAAATCGTCGGTGATGGTGGATGTTATAATATTTCAGTTTAAACAAATTCTCTGAAGATAGCTCATGTGAACCGAAAACTTAGAAGTGTAATGAAAGCTTTAAAACTAATCCATAGTCCTGGAGCTCCGACTCAACCTAAAGAATATTTGTGTGAAGTTTGGTGAGAATCGGATAAAAATTATGGATTTGTATAAAGGACATACAGACAGATAAACAGACACACACACAATCATCTTGCCTTTTATATATATATATTATCGATTTTCTGCTCTATTGTAAGAACTGCAACCTTGAAACTTCTGAATATCGTTTCTTATGTCTTTTTGTCTATGAGTGTATCAAATTTGATTAAAATCGGGCCACTCCTTCTATAACCCGATTTTTTCGATTATCAATTTTCGATATTTATCGGGGGTGCCTCGCTAAGAACCTAGCTAAGAACACTCGCGAATACTTATAGTACAACTGTGTAAATTTTCAAGAAAATCAGTTCAGCCGTTTTGGAGTCTATAGTTAACGGACACACACACACACAGACACACACACAGACAAAGTTCCATTTATAAATAAGTTTAGATTTTGATATCTATCTATATACACACACACACACATATACATACATGCTATACTTTTTGGAATTCCTTAAATGAATATATAAAGAATAAATATTACCTTGGTCAATGAAAGAGTCAAAAATATGTATTTACCCATATAGTTCCATGAGGTTCTCTTTTAGGTTTTAGTTTGTCGGCAACTTTTCTTAAAGATTCCTTCGGCTGTATATAAATCCTTGAATTAAAACCGGAGTTGATAACATCAGCAAACCCTGGTAACAACTCTTTCAAGTTTTAGCTGGTCGTCGACTACTTACAGATTTTTTCGGCGAAATATAAATCCTTGAATCAAAGTTGGAGTTAATAATTTCACCACATCATGTTAAGAACTCTTTCAGGTTTTAGTTTGTCGAAGACTTTTTATGAGATTCTTTCGGCTGGATATAAATCCTTGAATTAAAGACGGAGCTGATAAGGTCAGCGCATAATGATATCAACTAACTACTCACTGCCCAAAACCTATGTTTATAGGGGCTAAGACCTAATTTGCATATTTCTAGAACCTTTCGAATTCTCTCGATTCTACTGGAACATTCTCGATCATTCTAGTACCTTCAAGACGTTCTATTTCTAATTTCCTTATTTTTACGACTACTTCATGAATTAAAACTTTTTGGGGATAACACGTATAGACTCAATAGAATCTCTTACTATAACATTTAAAACATTATTAATATTATTTTTATATATAAATTCATCCTCGTTCGTAACAATACATGCATATATATATATATTTAGTATATCGAGGCAGCAAGTAATCTTCTAAACATATGTTGTTAAATATAAGAGACAATGAATGTCTATTATGTTTAACCATGAGCCGTTCTAAACGTCGTATTTTTGTTTTAATTTCAGTTGAAAATCAAGACAAAAATTCTCCAACATTTGGATAATTATTTATTAGTTTTCTTCTAAGCTTTCGGCTCACATGAGCCATCTTCAAAGAGGTCGTTCAAACTGAAATATTATAAAATCCACCATCACCGACGATTTTATTTTTTAAAAATCCGCTTGGCAACGGCAATAGTTACCAAAAATAATAAACGCATTTCTTAAGTTTGCGATGCGGTTTTATGACGTCACACCGCTGAATAGCGCGAAATGACAACAAAACCATGTAGTCAAATGTAATGTAATATGTTATTTCCTGTTTTAAAGTTGATTTTATTGAGTGTTGGTTGTTTTGATTTGATGTACATGGCCTCCAATATCTGCAAGTTCCTCTTACTGTGTGTATGAGTAAGGATCACCGTATTGTTGACCAAAATCTGTCTGATATTACCTACATGTTTATGTTTTTCAGAGAAATGTTGCTTAATAGTACTCTGATCAGAAAGATGACATGTAAGTCTACGGGAGAGCGTGGTTGTAGTAAAACCAATATATGTACTAGGTTTTTCATTAGTATCAGAGATGCAATCTCTGAATGGGCATGTAAATTGGTACACTACATTGGTTTTTTGTAGAGAATTTAGTTTAATGCTTGTTGGGTTATTATAGACTATGAGGTCAATTGTTTTAAACTTTTTATAATATATAATGAGTTTAATTTGATTATTACTTTCCACTGGTTTAACATTTCTACGTATTATGTTTTTGAGAGTTTTTTCATCTTGTTTATAATTATTATGTATTTGGTTGCAATAGTATAAGTTAATAGTGTAATGTTTATTTTGATGTAAACCATTATTATTAATATTATCATTATTGTTAGAGCTATTGTTAATTTTGTTGAGATACATTTTAATTTGTTGATCAATAACGGAGTTAGGAAATCCATTATTGACTAGTGTTTGCTTAATGTTGTGTAATTCTTTATAAAATATGGATTTGGAAGAAGATATCATTTGTGTGCGCTGAAGTAAGTTTTTTATAACAGCTAACTTATATCGTTGGGGGCATTCACTATTATAATTAAGAAGACACGAATTTATGCTAGTTGGTTTCCTATATTTTTTTTTAATCATCTCACCCCAAGCAATGCATTCCACTGCTACTATTGCGCATGGGGTTACATAGGGGAAGGTAAAGAGAAGGAGTGGTTAGACATAGGGAATGTCAGGAGGAATGAATGTTAGACATAGGGAATGTCAGGAGGAAAGGGAGCAGGTTAGTGTGTTAGGAGGTGTCTATTGACCTTACATTTAAACTCCTGGAGATTGTATCCGTCGGGGAAGCAATCATGTGGAAGGGAATTCCACAGTTGGGAAGTGCGAGGAAAGAAACTGTTGGAGTAGAAGTTGCGGTTGCATTTTATCAGTTTCACTGTAAAAGGGTGGGATCTAGCTATATAGAGAAGTAGTAAATTTATGTGTGCTAGAATCAATGAATACTTCAAGGAATGGGAGTTTGTTATTAATATTAAGTTCTAATGTAAATTTGAGGACGGAGTGACTTTCAAATTTGTTTTTAAGATAATTAATTTGATTGATATTCTTAGCTAAAAGAAATATGTCATCTATGTATCTTACATATATAGAGGGTTTATTGTTGTCATTAATTATTTTATTTTCTAGATTTGCCATATAATAATTAGAAAAGAGGGGACCTAAAGGAGATCCCATCGCAATACAATCTATTTGTGTATAAATATTGCCTAAGGGATCGTGAAAGGGTACTTGTATGGTGCATGCTAATAATAGTTTTTTTTAATATAGTGGGTTTAATATTGATTGATGGGAGAGTAGCATGATTGTATACATCACGGATAATTATGTCAATTGTTTCCTGGACGGGAACATTTGTGAATAAGTTTTGGACATCCAAAGATGCAATTATTTGATTCTTAGGTTTTACGGAATGGAGAATCTGTAAAAATCCGTCCGTGGAATTAATACTGTATTTACCAGGAAGATAGGGAGTAATTAGTTTGTTAAGTGTTTTGGAAAGGTTATATATTGGTGTGGGTATTTGAGAAATGATAGGTCGGGGGTGATGATCTTTTTTATGGATTTTTACATTTCCATAAAGGTAGCCGGGCTGATAATTTTCAACTGAAATTAAAGCAAAAATACGACGTTTAGAACGGCTCATGATTAAACATAATAGGCATTCATTGTCTCTTATATTTAATAGCATATGTTTAGAATATATATATATATATATATATATATATATATGTGTGTGTGTGTGTGTGTGTGTGTGTGTGTGTGTGTTATAGTATCTTTATTATTGGTATTTATATAAAAAAAATCACCATTGCGCAAGAGTTGTATTTCGGTTTTATTACTCGTACATCACCATGCGATTTACGGTTTGAAAGAGTTAGTCAATGATATATATATATATATATATATATATATATATATATATATATATATATATATATATATATTACCTTATCCAAACAATTAAGGGGAAGTAGATGGAGTTCTAGTGGGTTTGACTCGATAAACAAATGGAAATGTAAGTTAACAGTATCAGCCAGATCTAGTTATATGGTATCAACTTTGTGTAACATTTAGTGTTAGCATATATGGCTAAATTTAATGTCATGTCATAGATTTGGTCGAAAGTTTTTGTGGAAGTTTTAAAAATTTATTTCTTCATTTTATTATGTTTATATTATTATGTTTATTATGTTTATAATTATCTTAGAGAGCTGTAATTAGTATAACAATGACTAAGGTATATTGATATATAAACTATAAAATATATTACAGCTAAATGAAACTATTAAAGTAATTAACAGAGAATTGTGGCATCTTATATATTACTACAAAGGCATTAATTAAATTGTGAAATATATTTATAGTAAAAAATCTAATAAAATATACTGTAAAGTAAACGAAAGGCGCTGTTGGTATGTGAACTGTTAATTCATTTTGTTTAAATTTAATTTAAACAAAATTTAGGAAATTGAATAATTTGAAATTTTTCTTCTAAACACAAAACCAGGACTCGTGTATAGATTTACAAATTGGAGGTTTTATTAAGTTTCTTTAAATGCCAAAAGTGTTTAAAAAGGGACGTGCTATTTCTGAACATCTTATTGCTAAAAGATAAAATATGTTGATGCCATCGAGGCTTGAAAATGTTCTTGGTGCTACAAATGTGAAATTTATTAACTGTTGGATTCTCAGCGGTAGAAATAGTTCATAAGTAAATAACAGAATCAGTGAGACATCTCTTTTGTAATGGACACTTATTCGGATGTCGACAATTTCATATAATGGTATTATTATCTTTTATTATTTTTGGATGGTGTTGATTACTTAGGTTATTGGTTTAAAATTTGATTATTGTACTTTGTGATGACCTTTTCAAGGTTATCAGTAAACCGTAGCTTAATTTAAGAGTCAGTTAAGTGCCATACATGATACACACTTGGGCGATCATGTCTCGAAAGAGACATGACTGACTGGGCAGATGATTATCCCGCAGTAGGTTGCCATTGCTTTCTGCGGTAGATTGGTTGCCAACCAAGGCTATAGAACCCAATCTGTCCTGTTATTTAACCCATATCTGGAGGGAAGAGACGAATTAATACCTTTTCCAAGGGTATTTGCGCGAAAGTGAATGCAAGCAATATCCACTGGAATTCGTACTTGGCTCCCCGATTTCTCGTTCCGAGCCGATATCCACTGCTCCACAATGCACATCCGGTAATTTAAGAGTATTTTTGTTAAAAACTTACTAATGAGGTTATTTCTAGGGAAGTGTTTTTTCTCAATTATATTAATGCCCCAATTTTGTACTAATCAATTAGTTAAATAGGGGTGTATACCAAATTTTTCAGTTTTTACTTTTATTAATACTATTTTTATTATTCTTAATATATTTAATGCCAAGGTATTGATTTTTTATATAATTAATGTCAATGTTCTGATAATTCAATATTTTGTTTTTTAACTTCTGTATATATATATATATATATATCATTCACTAACTCTTGCAAACAGTAAATGAGGTACTATTGATACTACCGAAAGAAGACAGCTCGCGTGTAGTGGGGAAAAGTGTTTCTATTGTAAATACAAATAATGATAAAAAATATTACTACATATATTGCTCTACTATGTATCGAGCACTTTTTAAAAAGTAAATGTTACAAACTGTGAATAGTGACTTCATTAGTTCTTATATATATATATATATATATATATATATATATATATTTAAAGTAAAGAGGACTCAAAGTTTTTTTTTATTTTGAGTACTCTGGCATTTATTTTATTATAAACAGTGCTCAATATAATTAGTATTATAGAGCTTAATGTAATATAATTATATAGTTATGTATCAATTTTACATTGCGACATGGAAATTGATACATAACTATATATATATATATATATAATATGTGTGTGTGTGTGAAACCCCACCGTCACCAGTCCTTCATATCGACGCACAAAATCTCAGCGACCGATCGATAGCCGATCACTTCGTTCCAAACCGAGCTCTGCTCACGTTGTGCTTGATTGATCACAAGCCGGTCTGTGTTGAAAGTTGCTGAAAATCCACAGCATCGATGATTGAGACAGAGCTGGGATCCACAATAAGAAAAGGAAACCTTTCTAAAATTAAGAACAAGGAGTTTATATACACACGTTTTTTTTCGGTACAGTATCTAGTTAGAGTTTATCACTCTGACAGGCAGACAACTATAATTCCAAACCATGTCTTCTTCAGGATGCAACGCTTTATCTAAGTTGGTTGACTTCGCACCGGACTAAAATCGGAGTTTTTCTAAGGTACGCAGTCACATGACAACACGTCTTTTGTGTCAAATCGATCCTCAACTGTGTTCTCTCAACTGACTCTAAACCCACCTACTCATCTGCATATACTGAGTCTCAGGGTGGTTGTCACGCACTTTAGGCACACTTAGGATTTTCAAATGACCAATAAAGTATCCTCCTTTTGGTCACCTGATCAACTTCGTCTTTCTTTTTCCTATGTGAGTACCTCCCACTATTGCTCGAAGGGGCGTGAAACGTTCCCTGACTTTCCCGAAATCCACTAGAGCTCTTCTTTTTTCAATGGTAATCTGATCAACCCCGTCTCTTTCTCTCTTGTGTAAGTGCCTCCCAACACCGGCCGAGGTGCGAGTTTCAGCTCAACGGTCAAATTATAATTATCGTTCCTTTCGCTTTTCCGCTTTCAGTGTGTGGTCGTTTCGCATCTGTATTTTTATTATTTCAATCATTATAAGAAATCATCTAGTTTCAGTCAAAAAGAAAATTATATGTTTCTTCTTTAATTCTCAGCGTTGCAAAAATCCACAAAGAACCAGGAGATTTTATTTCCGGAAATTTTGTCTCTCTTTCTCGACAAGTGACGGCTGTTCCTAGAGGTCGTAAAACCCAACATGTCCTGTTTCTTAGACAGCCGTCGCTTCTATCAATGGTCGTGAAATTTTTCAATAAAGAAGAAACTGATATTTAACGAAAACAGATTTTCCGATTTTTGTGATAAGAATATTTTTATCCAAGTTTGTCTACAACACTTAAAAGTCACATGAAGAAATTTATCTCATAATTTCATTTATCTATTTTCCTTAGGTGGTCTAAACATACCTCTACCTATCTCTAGCGTCCGAAAAAGAAAGCAAGAAAGAAACATTTTAACTTATTATTTCTTTTCCTTCTTTTCACCCTTTCTCTTCTTTTTTTATACTAAAAATAGTGCTACGTATATACGTAAATTTCTATCTATCTATCTATCTATCTATCTATCTATCTATCTATCTATACGAAATTTACGAAATATATTTACGAAAATCAACGTTATAAAAGTGGCGACAAAAATAACATTCACGATAACATTATAATATATATATTATAATGTTATCGTGTATAGTTATTTTAGACAAAAATAACATTCACGATAATATTATAATATATATATTATAATGTTATCGTGTATGTTATTTTTGTCGCCATTTTTATAACGTTAATTTTCGTAATTTGCGAGTTATAATATTTCGGTATTTTTGCGTAAATTCAATGCACGAACGAAACGAATCCTTCGAATAATACACAATAATGCTTTAGAACCCCAGAAACATCAGAAAACACAGAATACACTACACCGGAACACACAGAATAATGACTAGTGAATACACAAAATACCCATAATACACTGGAACACAAGAACACTGCAGAAGACACCCAGACTGGGTGGCTTATATATTAACATTTATAGTCACGTGATCCCAGTAGTACAATCCATTCAACATATACATTTGTTGCCAATAATTCCATTACAAGTTAAATCCAATATAATCAGAAAATAAAATACATAGGGAACTAAAATTAATACATAGGATACTGAAAAGTTTAAATCTTAAGGTTACTATAAAAACTAATCTCAAAAAGTAGACTTCCTAGATGTAACACATGGTCTAGTTGATGACACTTACTCTCCCTACTTAAAAAAAAACTAACGCTAATCTTATATACATCCAAGATAAATCTAACCACCCTCGATAAATCACCAAACATATACCCTTATCTATTAAAAACAGAATTAGCAACAATTCCTCTAATGAAAACATCTTTTATAAACATAGCAAATTCTATAGCACAGCACTTAAAAACAGCAGCTACAAATAGCATGGCCTTAAATATAACAAACATAATAATAACAACAACAATAATAATAAAGAGAAAAATAATTTGGTGTACACTCTCATTTAACCAGATGATAAGTACTCGAATTAGTTGATAAGAACTTCCCTAAAAATAGCCCCCTTAGGAAAAATTTTAACAAAAATATTCTTAAATTGAATGATAGCTGTATCGATTACCTTGAGAATATCAAAAGAAAACTTAATTATAGAATTTTAAGCAGATATAGCAACCTAAGCAATTAACAACATCCTAAAAATTAATGGTCACAATAACATTAATTACAACTGAATTTTTTATAAGATGTGCTGATAATAGAAGGTTTTAAAAGGGTTCTTGGTACAACCAATGTAAAAAAAATTACTGTAGGATTTCCCATGGTAAAAATAGAGCACAGGTAGACTAACTGACTCTATAGTCTACCTATGCTCTATTTTTACCATGGAAAATCCTACAGTAATTTTTTTTACATTGGTTGTACCAAGAACCCTTTTAAAACCTTCTATTATCAGCACAACTTATCTTTTAATAATAAAGCTTATGCAGTAGCATATCACTTTCCACATACTGTTGGCAATTAAAAGAAGCCAATAAAAACCCTACTGTAAAATAGGAAATATTAAAAAAAGCAGAACTTGTAAATCTTTACTTGAGTCATGGTTTCTATGTTTAAAGGAAAAATCGCAAATTACTAAATTCTTAAAATTAAACCGGCGAAACAAACATAGCAAAGTAACTTCCATCCGTCATCATTATCTAATATACACCCTATAACTAGGTCCCTTAATCTATATTCTACCACCTAGCATAAATTTATTGATACTCTCATCTTCTGATAACTAATTTGTTTCGGTTAACGGATAGATCATGACTACATATGCTTGACGTACATTATATTTTTGACACTTATACGCTTTTAACACTTTTTCACGACTTTAAGTGGTAAATAACTTAAAGAAAACACTGTAACCGTTTCACAAATATACACGATACTTTTGCAGACATGTTAAGATACATATGTATACATCCAAATGTTCATTATTGATATTGAATGGGTCTGGATTTTCATAAGTTTTCTAATAAGTAAGCACCGAAACACAAAAGCACTTGTGTTGCAGTACACTATTTTTATATATATATATATATATATATATATATATATATATATAGTATATATATATATAATAGCATATATAAAAGTATATATATATATATATAAAATATAAAACTATATATATATATATATAAATATATATATATATATATAAATATATATATAACTATATCAATACTATATATATATATGTATAAAACTATATCTATACTATACTATATATATATATATATATATATATATATATATATATATATATAGTCATCCGCAGATATCAATATAGCTATATAAATTGATCGTCAGTCAAAGGAAGAGCCCAAGATGCAAATTATAAATTGGAGATCTCAAATTCAAGCTCGTACGTCAATTTAAATAACTGAAAAATGTTTTAACAGAAGATGGTAAGTGCGAAACTAAAATTTCAAAATGTATTGTGATAGCAAAATACGCATTCCAAAAGCTAGCAATGTATTAAAAACTGTAACATTCTGTTAGAAACAAACAAAAAAGTACTGAATTATTATGTAGTATCATGCTTCTTATATGGCAATGAATGCTGGACAATCTCCTCACAAATGAAAAATAGACTTGAAGCAACAAAATGCGGTCCTACGCAAACATACTGAGAATGCCATGTACTGAATAAGTGAGCAATGAGAAAGTTTTTGGAGAAATTGGAAACAAATAAAACACATGCTTAACATAAAAAAGAAAGTTGAAATTTCTGGGACACATAATACGGAAAGAAAATTTGGAAAATTTGACACTCATAAGACGTAGTGAAGAGGAAAACAGCGCATGATCTACCTAAAGCGCTTGGGTAAATGATTCGCAAATCAGGGATTACGTTAGCTAGAACACTTTTTTCTTGCCATTACCAGTCATCTTGAATCTACGGATGGCCATTACTAGAAACTGGTTTCAGAAATAGTTTACTGAGCTTATTCTTCGAACTCTTAAATTTAGCGTTAATCTTTCAAAATCTTTATGTAGACAGAGGAACTTGTTAACAAAACAAAACAACAGAAAGTAAAAAGACAGACACTGCCCAATTTTATTCTTATTTTTCACTACATTTTAACGACTTTTCCGCGTTGTCACTCCTATATTCGGCATTAGCCTGCAGCCATTACTCATCTTATATCTCATGTCCTTTCAGGACGTGGGTGATCGAGTTCTTCCAGTTTCCTTTCCTTTGTAATTCTAAAGAACGTTTATCTCTTTACTACCCATACACGTTCTGACATCACAAGCACATTAAATTGATTACTCACTGCTTATTTCTAACCATCATTTTATCTTGTTCGTTCAGAAATTTCACATTATTTGCCAAATATATTTCAATTGTTTCCTTCTGATTGAAAATAGAAACTTATACTTAATAATATATGAAAAAAAGAGAAGTATATTTATACTACGTATAAGAGTCCTTTTCGTTCATTGTTGCTTACATGTTCACTCTATGATATTCTCATTCTTCTGTAAATGCACATCTGTTTCCTCAAGTCTCTTCTTAAGATGGTATTGAAATTGCTCCCTCATTACTTGTCATATAAGATGATTGACATTAAATAGCAGTATAGTGGCGTGGGCTTTAGAATTAAAATGAACAGTTGATTTACCCACGCCAAGAAGATTAATGGAGATGGTAATGCTGATGAAACAAACAAGTATTTTTTTAAGAAAACAAGATAAGGAATTTATTTACGAATTTACATGCTTGATTTCTGTCAGTCGCTCATTTTAGGAAAATAAATCAGAATTTTTAGAGTCCGTAGTTTTAACGAATTGTCACGACGGGGAAATATTTGTACAACAAGATTAAATGATCTGATACACAAATAATATTAACAAATGTTTTAAAAAAGGATAAGAATTTGTTGCTCTCAGAAAAGATACATGGTTTGCATACGTTCAAAAGTAGACGAAAAGGGATAGTTTTAAATACTTATCTTGGATTGCTGAGAGAAAATTCTTTGAAGTGCTTGGTCAAAAACCGATAATATAGTTAGCGAATAATTTTACACTGGCAAGAACTTCAGCGATGGTCGCGAAGAACTGAAACGAAACATTTCACATGACTTCTCTGATTAATTAATTTTTTTCTCTTCATTTTATATCAAAAGGAATTTCGAATCAGCTTGTTACATTTTTTTTCTTTTTGGCTAAACATCTAATTTATGTGAAAATGAGGTTGTCATTGGTCTAAAAAATAATTGCATAGGCTCACGAATTTCCTCTTTTTCAGTTAACCGGTCAGTTTCTTTGTAGGTAATTTTTTCGTTGTTTCAAAAATAATCTCACGCAGATTCTCAAACTTTTTTTCTGTCTTTTCCCCCAGCCCTCCGCGTTTGAAAGAAGTGGGTAAAACCATGTCTTTTTTTTTAAATACTTTTCCATACTTTTCATGAAACTGTCGTAAATTGCTTTAGGCAAAAGAAAAAAATAATTAAAACCGAGAAACGATAAAATACAAAACGATATTTCACTATTTCAAAATAATTCTTTTGTAGATGTCATAAAATTCTTACAGAATATCATTAACTACGTTTTATACTATTTTCAAAAGTAATTGTAACTTATTTCTTCAATAGTAGTATGTGAATATAGATTTTAAAATATGTGATGAAGTTGATAACGTAATTGTCAACTAAATTTTGCTCGAAAATTTTTCTATATGGTGCCTAGATTTTATCAATAAAAAGGTTGGTGGCAAGGTTTCATTTTCAGCTGAATAAAGTGCATTGATATGGAAGGATTTTGCATGAAAAAAAAATAAAGATTTAAATAGATATAAATGTTTAAAATATTTTTCTTCATTAAGCTTCGAACTTTTCACTGTTATCGGTCCTGACCTGCCATCTAGGCTTCAGTCACTTCTCTATAACTGTAATATAGCTTCCCTGATTTTTTTCTATACATATTTTCATGGTAATTGTTCTGATGAATTTTTCTTTATGGTGCCTAGATTTTATCAATTGAAGGGTTGGTGGTAAGGTCTCATTTTACAGTTGAAACTGCTAGATGTAACCATAAATTCTATGCTAACATTTTCTTCTCTCGCACTTCCCACTTGTGGATCACTTCTTGGTTTCCAATGAACTTTGATGTTCAAAAATTAAATGCACTGTTATTCTTTATCGTCTATATTCATAATTCCTGTTCTTTTATTGCTATCTCTCCTTAATTTTTTGTTTTTCTCATATTATTTCACACTCAATAACTCATTTGGCTTTCTTATATTGCTTAGGGTGAAGTCTACATTTGTATCAAGCACTCTTTATAAAAGTAAATGCATGAACAACAGGTTAAAAAACCTACGAGTTCTACAACTTTGTTACAATATATATATATATATATATATATATATATATATATATATATATATATATAGATATATATATATTAATTATATTCATTAATTATATTAATTATATTCATTAATATATATATATATATTAATTATTAATTATATATTAATTATATATATACATTAATTATATTAATTATATATACAGTCATCTGCAGACAAATCTGTTTCGCTGTATCACAGCTCATCAGTACATCCGTTTGCTTTTAGCCAGGATTAAAACCCGACCGAATTGTCGGCGATTCTACCTCTGAGCTATGGTCGTTCGGTAGAAGAAGGCAAACTTTTAGCGCGTGATATACCATGTAAACATATACCAGTAGCTAAAAATGTTCTAATTCATTACTGAATGAACGACTCGTAGATACTAGAGTAGCTACTGTTTCTTTTTTTCAAAGTCTACCATTCTTCCAGAGTGCTCAATCAGGGTGTGAGAGCGTAAAAGGAAGTGATGGATATTTTCATTTATTAATCCGACAAAGAAAATTTAATGCACGTCAGATATAATGTCGGTTTACCCTAGGAGAACACAGGTTCGAAACTTACCGGTAAGTGCATAATATAATTCAATAAGATTTCTCGAACATTCACAAGACGAAAATAATAAATATACTGTTTAATAAATAAACGGAACGTCTACTCAAATATGGGTATCCACTAGACATAACATTTAAGATATATATGCACACACACACACACACACACACACACACACATATATATATATATATAGAGAGAGAGAGATAGAGAGAGAGAAAGAGGAAGAGGAAGAGAGAGATAGTTATATAGTTCTATTCTATATCATGCCTGATATTAAGAACCTATGAATACATCTATCTTTTCCCCCACAAAATATACACTTGACTGTTGCATAGTAACAATCCAGGCTTGTCGCTAAATCATTTAGAAAGCCCCACCAGCACCTTCGAAAATAAAGTTACTAATTTGGGTGTGAGAATTTAGACACGCGGCCCTATTGAGTTAAATGCTGCTCCTCTTGTCAAAACATTACCGATGATCCTGTTCTTGTAAAAAGCAAACTGGCAATGTATTATTTCACTAGCAATTATTACTACTAGCATAGTACCCAGAAAAAATGGCAGGATAGATTGTCACGTCTGTTAAGTGTCAGAGTATTTTTGCACAGTATCTAGAAGCAAAGTGTTGCATCGTGGTAGCGTCACTGTAGTATCTGTGCACTTTGTAAAACGTGTTAAGCACACACACACACACACACACACACACACACACACACACACAACCCTAACCTTCACGGCTAAAATTCGTCATAACACACACATTGCAGCTAACTACCCTCATTCCCTTCGTATTCCATTGGTGAGATGTAAGTTACACACGATCAGCTTCTTCCTACGAACCTCTGCTCTGTGGAACCGACTCCCACTGAGATGTTTCCACGATCACTACAATTTTAGCCTGTTTAAGTCTAGAATCAGCCAACCACTTTCTGTGACGATATCCGTTACACTACCAGCACATTAATCAAACAAAGAAACTTAATAAAGTGAAGTGTTATAACAGATGACACCGAAATTTGAAGGCATAGTGGAATAAGGAAAGATTCTTTCCAAAAAGATAACCAAAGTATTAAGATTTAGTAAACATTTTATTCAAGCAAAGAAATGACTGATGAACTTCTATGTAATATCAATTCTCATATATAGCAGTAAATGTTATACAATTTCCTTACAGACGAAGAGGAGACTTGAGTCAACAGAAATGTCGTTAGATGTAGTTATATAGAAGAATATTAAAATTACCATAGAGGGAACATGTGAATAACAAGGAAGTTTTAAGAAAAATTGTCATAAAATATACTCTTGTTCTTAGAATCATAAAGAGGATCGAAATTTCTGTAATACATAAGGAAAGTTGATTTGGAAAATTTGATACTCACAAAACGTAGTGAAATCAAAACGGATAAAGGGAAAGAGCGAGTAAGCTACTTAATGTGCTTATGTTAATAGATGACAGAAAAGACATTAGCAGGAATAGTAAAAGACAAATTCTTTTATGAGTTACAAAGAAGAGCAAGTTATGGAGAGCCATGATCACCCGCGTCTTGAATGGGTACGACATGCATAAATCATAGCAAGCGATTTACACTGGGAACTTGAAAAGAATAACCACTATACGAACTTTTTCTTCATCGTAATAAAGACTTGAATAAAGCAATTTAATATAAATTTAGCCTGCAACAATCACTAACCCAAACATACTATAATGTTCCTTACAACAAAACATCACATTCATAATTACCATACTTTCTACAACCACCACAGATTTACGGTCTTATCACATTTAAATACTGGTTCCCGTACGATCACCCAAATTAAGCAACATCGAGCCCGATATTTATGAGATTAATATCGATGTGCTTAGAAACACCAGGAGCTGTAAACTTGGATGTGTGATTATTGCAATGGTTAATATTTTGGAATTATTAATCCGAGAGTCGAGTTCCAGTTCCTGTTATATTCTGTTATGCGCAAACACTATTGGGAAATGTATGAATCCATTTATTTTCCCTTCGAGTATGGATTAATTTGTAAGACTTGTCACTCAAACCATAATTATCTCAAAAATAAGTAAAATGAAATTGCGCAAAAATTATATAGATTTCGGTTGATTTGTCGCTAAATAAAAACAACCAACCAACTGCAGTTACTCTAATGCCACAACCTCTCTATGAATCTCTAACTATTCTCCATATGTACAGTTTGTTTATGGGGTGGGAAAAGCAAAAACTTTAAAAAATTAGTTCCTAATGCATATTTGCAATGAGGACATTTTATTTACAAAACAAAACTGGCATCTGTCACCTAACGGGAAGGAAGTGAAGCTATAGGGAGATGGTTAATGTTTATTAATTCGGCCTTGTGGCATACATAACCGAACTTCTTACAACTTACAAGTTTTGTCCAGAATTATCAGGTTTTCATCAGAAGATTGGTTGTATGAGTGTGGATGTGTGGAATAGTGGAAGAATAAAAATATGCATTTTGCATATTAAAATAGAAATTTATTAAAAGAATAGAATAACAAGAATTCGTAGAAATGTTCAGTGAGAAAGGTAAGAGTATCAAGAGTGTAGAAATGTTCATAGTAGTAATTTGTTGGAAAGAGTTTATGTGTACGTACGTATGTATGTATAAGCGTTTGTTTGGTAAGAATGTCTTTGGATGGAAAAGAAGAAGTAAAATGGATCAGCACACTAGAAAGAAGGGGACGGATGATGCTGTGCGACGCGACCTTACGTCCGGATTGTGGTTGAAGTTTCTCCCGTTACATTTTAGTGTGTCATCTCGCTGCTCCCATCTTTTTGACTGACTGATAATGATCGAAATCATTTATAGTCATTCAAATTTTTAGCACTGGATAGCGAAGTCTTTTTAGTCTTTCAAATTGCTCCCATTGGTCAGAAAACCAGTTTAATATTTACTTGCGAAATCCGGTTTCGACTTTTTCTGTAACCACGTGGTCAATCCTTTTTCTATGCGGCAAAGCCAGGATTTCACACGTCAATGTGAATTTTTGTAAAAGTGAAGAAGAAAGTTGATTTTTATTTTGATTTTTCTATCCCACAGAAGAACTAAACTACTGAAGGTGAGGATAAAAGTATAAAAGAGGGTTTTAATCATACATTCTCTAAAGGAAGAGACTCTTTTTCATAGAAAAGCTTTCAAAAACACAAAATTAAAACGGTATGTAGAAGAACCTATCTGGCCTCCCCTAAGTCATTGCTTTTATGGATTATATTTAAAGAATATTATCTATCAAATAAGAAAGGATAGTGACTACAACCACACATATTAACTAGGAGTGGCATAGATTAGAAAGGAAGAAGGAAAAAAAAATTGAAAATAACTTGTAAGGTTCATTTCGCACCTGCCACAAAAGAGAAAAATCACAACCACATAAAAGACGCATAGATAAATCATGAAGACGCGTGTTAGAGAGAGAGAGAGAGAGGGAGAGGGAGATGGAGAGGGGGAGGGAGAGAAAGAAAAAAGGTAAAAAGAGAGAAAAAATAAAAAACATTCAGTCAGTTAAGTGCCATACGTGATACACGCTTGGGCGATTATGTTGCGAATGAGTCATGACTGACTGCGCAGAAGATTATTCCGCAGTAGGTTGACATTTCTTTCTGTGGTAGATTGGTTGCCAGCCAAGGCTATAAAACACAATCTGTTCTGTTATTTAATCCATAACTGGAGAGAAGAAACGGATTAATACCTTTTCCAAGGGTATTTGCGCGTAAGTGAATGCAAGGAATTCAACTGGAATTCGAACTCGGCTCCCCGATTTCTTGTTCCGAACCGATATCCGCTGCACCACATATATATAAAAAAAAACAAAAAAATATTAAGAATTTCAAATTTAGTTAAGTAATTGACAAAATGGAAAAATGACAAGATGGAAAAATGTTTCGCCCTTCAAAAGGAATTTAGAATAAAATAAAGTTCTTATTGGTGGAATTTGTATCAGTTAGTCAGTTAAGTACCATGCGTGTTACATGTTTGGGCGATCATGCCCTTTTCGAGTCATAACTAACTAGGCAGAAAATTTTCCAGCAGCAAGTTTGCTATTTATTTCTGCGGTGCCAAGCAAGGTTATAAAACCCAACCTGTCTTACTATTCAAAGGAAAACAGATGGATTAAGACTTCTCCCAAGTGTGTTTATGTAGCGAAACCAACTGGAATTCGAAATCGGCTCTCCGATTTATCAATCCCAGCCGATATCCATTGTCTCACAGTTTAAATTTAAAAGCTTAAAAATTTCATCATTTGAACATTTTTAGTGTTTTCTGTCTGTTCATAATTATAACCAATCTTTCATTTTTATATTCCTCCTCCCACTAACTTCCTACATATGTAATTCCATTACCAAAAACATTAATGAAGTCCTCAAGGATGAAATATGCCACACAACCTTTTTTCACTGTCATTAATATGATATATATATATATATATATATATATATATATATATATATATATATATATATATATATTATGTTTTTAAAACAAGTTTTGTTGAATAATATCAGCAAGGTCTGTTTTGGCAATTTTTTATTACGTTTTTTCAACTTTCGCCGAATAGACTTTGCCAGTACGTGACCGGTAATAAAGTCTCAGGAAAAAAGTCACATAAAAATCGCAAATGTGGCTCGTAAAAAAGTTGCAAGCAAAAAAGTCACAAATTTGTTTTGCGAGTGACTTTAGTACATATGAACCCACTGTAATAGAACTTCGAACCACGCTAATTAACATTTTCCATCGCGGGAGGCGTTAAAAAGATTTTTCATTAAATCCAAGTATTGTTATTCCACAACAGCACTGAGATCCGAGGTTTTCATTATTCCCACTGTCATTAGGGTTAAAGAAAAAGTCTTTTTAAGAAAGATGCAGAAACAGTGCTAACGTTCTACTGTTTCTTTTTTGTTCATTTTTTACCTGAATTCTGTCGGTATTGTTAAAGTAAACCTCAAAGTAAATGACCAGTAGATTATTCAAAATTTTAAGTGAATTTGGGTGGGAAATGGCACAAGTAGATAGAGAGAGAAAAATGACTAAGTTTCCATGCTACTTCTTTAATTTGTCTAAATGCACCCCACCCAAATCTTGCTGCTCGATTTGAACCGTCTCCTCCGGGTTCACCAATTTCAATACCCATTTTTATCAAATGGTAAAACTTATAGTCTTAGAATGTTGATTGATACGCTGTAAAATGTGTTAGCTAATGTAGTTGTTAGTATGGGTGTATTCTGAGTATTAGATACATTTTCCAAGTTGGTTGGTTGTTTTATGGCATATCAACATCGGCGGGTCATTTATTGCCAACTAATGTTTTTTATATTGCTGGTAATACCTTTTCCTTTCAACAATTTATTGGTTTTTTTTTATATAAGTTTTGTGTCTAGTAATACTTTTTTTTGAGTATCAAGATTCATTGAGATTTGTTTTAAGGGCAAGGTCCCCAAGTCCTACCCTTGTTATTTAACCCATAACTGGAGGGAAGGGACGGATTAATACCTTTCCTAAGGGTACCACTGCTTAAGTGAATGCAAGGTATTCAACAGGAATTCGAACTCGGCTCACCGATTTCTTTTTCCGAGCCGATATCCACTGCACCACAACACACATCCGTCACTAAACGCTTACAGCACCTGGTATTTCCAAGCGGTCACCCATCTAAGTACTGACCAGGCTCAACGTTGCTTAACTTCGGTGATCGAGCGAGAACCGGTGTATTCAACGCGATAGGCCGTAAGCCACCTCAAATGTAATGGCTACATTGAATCCATAGTTGCATCTACTGCTAGGAAGCCTGATTTACTGTGTCGGGTCAGGAAGTTTTTCTCGCTAGAATCCATTTTGCACAGTTATAAATCTACCATTCGTACCTTCATTAAATAGTGTTGCCATATCTACTTGGGGGCTCCTGTTATTCATCTTGGGTCTGTAAGAAAATTTAAAAGATGATCTGCAATATTATCGATCCTGACTTGGCAGTTCATCTTCAGTCACTTTCTCACCGACGTGATGTGGCTTTCCTCTGCCTTTTCTAACAGGAATTTTCATGGCAGCTGCTCTGGCGAGCTTTTACCCGGGTGTCCCGACCACATGTATTTACTCGTGTTACTAGATTGGTATCACAGTCCCAACCTTTTACAGTCAAAATAAATGTAACCGCCTCTACTACTCTAACAGTTTTTTTTTCTCACTTCCCGTTCGTGGAACTTACTTCCATTTGTTTAATTCTCTGATATCTACAATCCCCAAAAGTTTAAATGCAACGTCAAATGCCATCTTTTATCTTCTTGATTTCCATCCATCTCTTATCATTTCTTTCACATTCCTGTATCATTTTTATTCTCTTACTGTAACCCCCTGCACATTAGTGGCATTTCTGCCTTGCTTGAAGTTAAGTGATTATAAAAAAACAAAAAATGCATCATGCCACACTACTCATTTATATGCGAATGTTTAAACCTTTTAATATGATGCATAAAGCGAATCTTTTTGTTTTTACTTTAAATGTATATATCTAATCTAAACTTATTTATAAATGGAACTTTGTCTGAGTGTGTGTCTGTGTGGGTGTCCGTTACCTATAGACTCCGAAACGGCTGGACCGATTTTCTTGAAAATTTACACAGTTGTACTATAAGCGTCTGCGAGTGTTCTTAGCTAGGTTTTTTTTGTCGAGGTACCTCCAATAAATATCGAAAATCGATAATCGAAAAAATCGGGTTATAGAAGGAGTGGTCCGATTTTAATCAAATTTGATACACACATAGACAAAAAGACATAAGAAACGATATTCAGAAGTTTCAAGGTTGCAGTTCTTACAATAGTGCAGAAAATCGATAATATATATAAAGCAAGATGTTTGTGTGTGTGTCTGTTTATCTGCCTGTATGTCTGTATTTATTCAGCCCTTTGATTTCAGTTTTTGCCTCGGGTTTGGCTCTAAGTAGGTATAATTGTAGTTCTTAGTCTCAGCCATTATACCATTTACTCAGAGGACTTAGTCAGCTTTCAAAATTCAGTTTACGACGAAAAATACTTATTTGATATTGATACCAGGAAATCAAAATTTGACTTACATCCATTCATTTTTCTTTCAATCTACGGTTTTGCTTTAACTGGAAACAACTATTGGTTTTTAGTCTTTCGGTGTAAAGTTTTTCTTTTTTCTTTTTTTATTTATAAAACTCCTAAGTTTATGTGAAGTCAAAGAAAAGTTTCCTCAAAAGCCAGTGGGAAGAAAAATATAACAGTATATCAGGAATATAACTGAACGATTTAAACAAAATTCAAGAAGGTTTTATTTCGAAAATACTGAAGCTCGTTTTTTTTAAATACTTTCACCCGAAGCAAGGCGATAATGCCACTAAGATGTAAGGGGTTACTGAGAGTGGAAGTTAATGAGAAATCTTTAGTGACGAGAAAGGACGAAACTAAAACAGATTTCGGTCAGAAGATGGGCTCTTGAAAGAATTTACACCACTTTTTTCTTTTTCGGTAGTAATTTTCTTTTATTCTCCATGCTCCACTTGTATTTGGCACCACTAAAATTTCAAATAAAACATCACAAAGAAGAATTCTTTCATTCAATATAAGACTCGAGAGCCACTCAATATAGTTGGTAATAGTAAAAACCGTGATACTGAATGAGGTGTGTCATATGAATTGAAAACAAGATAGTTAAAAAAAGATTGAAGAAAGACTGACCCTTGGCTTGAAGAGATCAGTATTGAAATTTTTAGGAAAGCAACCACACAGTAGTACGTTCCAGAAAGTGGCAGTCCTTGGGGAACATTTGAATGGATCTTCTTACATTTGAAACACGGGAAATAAGGACGCTTCGACATCCGTGAAAGTGTCATGATGTGTCCTCTCTCTGAATCTTTGAATTATCGAAACTAAAGTTTGGAGTTCGTCCAAACATTTACCATGCAAATAGCGATGGAGTAGCGGCAAGCCATGTTCGGAAAGGAGCAGGCATGATTAAGATGAGAAATAGCATTGATTTGCCGCGTGCCTTCAAATCAGAACCGCTCTGATGATTAATCTTGATCATGCGTTTTATACCACTAATAACCACAACCATAGAATAATTTCCCATATTTCTACGCCCTGTTCAAGAACTTACGATTTGAAACAAATTTTCTATAACTCGCCAGTATTCACGCATTTTATGCTAACACCTGTAACGACCAATTCTATGAGAAATGTAATTTTGAGGACGTTATTTAGCGGGTTCTGGGTATGACGGTAAACTGCATCCGCCAGCAAGGCCTCTGATTGCGAGGTTGTGAGGAGCATGGAACCACCTTTTAATTGCTGTTGTTCCCAGGTCCACCCTGACCCAGAGTGGTAGCAGCTGTTAGGTTCCCAGCTATGGGCAAATAGTTAGCACCCAAACTGGGGTCAAAACACTATGAAAGTATAAAAATAAACTTTTATAGATATATATACATAAAAATAGACTTTTACAAAAGATATACATTTTTTTAAAGAAAAAAATACCAACAAGACATTTTGGAATGAAAAATATTACCAAAAAGACATTTTGGAAGGAAATAGAATTATTGCCATAATAAATTTATGAAGGAAAAAAAATTACTGCCATAATAAATGTTTGAAAGAGTAAAGTGTTGTCGGCGTTTAAATAACGTTTCAAGGTTGATATGCCGTAAGACTCAACCAGACCAAACATTATTTAGCAAAATATTAATCGGGTACTACTTTCTTTGTTTCCCTAATTTTCCTTATTTCCCAACAAACAGTCAGGTGCCATACGTGATACACTCTTTCTTTCGAGACATGACTGACCGGGCAGAAGGTTATCCCGCAGTAGGTTGCTATTGCTTTCTGCGGTAGACTGGTTGCCAACCAAAGCTATAGAACCCAATCAGTTCTATTATTTAACCCATAACTGTAGGGAAGAGACGGATTAATGCCTTTCCCAAGGGTATTTGTGCGTAAGTGAATGCAAGAAATTCAACTAGAATTCGAACTCGGCTCCCCGAGTTGTCGTTCCGAATCGATATCCACTGCATCACAACGCACATCCGCACGCCTTCCTTAAAGCTGTATTTAGAAATCTTCAAAACTCAAAATCAGAAATTCTTAAATGCCGCCCCCAATCTTCGACAGACTCACCTGATTCTTATTTGGTATTATGAAACCACTAACTACAGCTACTATAAAGGCGTTTCACTTAAAAATGAACCGTTAACTATTTCCTAATATCCTTTTAAAATAAAGGACGTTTGGTTTCCTTGATACGCAAAAATTCTGCAGAATCACTTTACATTCATTTTTTAGGTGTTAATTTTGAAATTTATCGACTAAATAAGATGTGACGATAACTTATGACACATTTTAGTGCCTGGGGGATTGTTAGTATCGTTCCTATCGCCCCCGCTGTTTAGATTTTGCAAAGCAACTGCCTTCAAACCACATGATAAAACTATCCGCTTCGATGATATTGTAAAAGAATTGATCCGGAGTAAGAAGATAAAATAATATTAAAAGTTACAAAAAAAATTAAAAAAAATTAAAAAATAACCACTCCTTTCTATCGTCGGGTACATGAACTCTGATGACATGAAACTCTTTCTCCTGTATGATAACATCAACGTAGATAGTCTGCCTGTTAGCTCTGTAAAAAAAAACGCGAACATACATCATTCAATGAGTAATTTACCCAGTCAAAAATAAAATTTGCCGAGAAGAGGTGAAACCCCTTCAACAAAATATAATAAATGTATTTTTACATACAATTTTAGCTAGGTCCCACCATTCATTTTCGATACCTAAGTTTTAAACAGAATTTTAAAAAATAAATAAAGTTTGCTTGATACTCTAATTTCAACTTAATTGAAAGCTAAATGATTGAATTTACTATTTCCAGTAAGTAAAATGCTCTAGTGGATTTCAAACAGAAACTATATTGATTGGAACAAAAAAATTTGTGATTTTAATTTTTTTTTCAATTTTTCGTCCATTTCTGAGCGATCGATACATTTGTAAACAAAAGTTGATCCTCGGTTTTAAAAATCTTGCAAAAATGAAATATACATCTGTGACACGTTATTTTTGGAAAATTATTAAATTTAAAGTTAAATTAATCTGATTTGAAACAAATATTACTTGTTTATAGCATGAAATTTAAAATAAATTTCTTAATCACGGAGGCCTGATCATGCTGACCTTTCAAGTAGGTGATGACAGCTTGTCGACAATCAATTAACGACTCTGGTTAAGTGTGGTTGACCAGAATTTACATAAATTTATGAATCCTAAGTGAACGTTTCGTAAGGAGAACAACCCTTCAAACACGTGACCTTTTAATGATATAGCATTTATGACCTACTATAAAAAACGTATATTCGCACGCACAAAAATGTTTAAATTATTTTTCAAATCTTGGTGCGTGAAAATTTGTATTAATCTTTTCAATTTTCGATTAGTAAATATAGTCCTCACTTATTAAGTTATTGATATATTTGTGAAGATGATTGGAAGAAATTTTAAAAGATTTTGAAACTTTATAAATTATTATAATTAAAAAATAAAAATGAAAAAGATTCTTGTAAAACTACATTATTCCTTGAATTTTTTTTCTCTTCAGACTATGATCCCCTTCATATATATTGTTTATAAAAGCAATTAAAAGTTTATCTACATAAAAATGTCATAGTTTTATTGAGCATAGTTTCTGAAAAAGAGTAACTGTAAGGATAAAAAAGGGTGATTTACATTCCCCAAGGAGTCCTGCATTTAATTCATAAAACAAAGTTCCGTGATGATAGTCAGTTTCTAGAAATTTCAGGAAATTAATTGGAGTGGTGTAACATATTAAAAAAAAGTTTTTAACAAGATTTTATAAAACTAATGATTTCAAAAATAATTTAATTGTGAATAAATCCTAACAGTTTCATTAAAATCAGACCATCATTTAAGGTTTGCAAGAATTTTCAAATTAATATGTTTTTACCGGCAAAAAAAGTGATTTGTGTAATATTACGTTTGCCGAAGAAAAAAAATGGCCACTCGCTGACGAAAAAGCAAACAATATTTTAAACAAAGTTTCGAACGTGTTAGAAATAATTAAAAAATACGTAAAATAATTTAAAATATAGTTTGAAATTTCCTCTTAATAATAACTAAGCATTTTGCCGATAAAACTTAGTTTTTATTTTAACATTATGCTATGCTGTTTTTTCAGTGAATGAGCCGAGGTACTTAATTTTGGTACAAGGTTGAAGGAGAAGTTGGGTGATGCTGGTCGCTACTGACTCAGGCTGGTTGTCATTGAGTATCTTAAAACTAACTAATTTGATTCGCGATCGATCCACTCATTGCAGTTTACTCATTCACCATATCTCGTTCTAAACAATTCTATATTTACCAAAATACTACATATACACAGGGAAACCTACTAAAACCCCATGATGTAAAAATTAATAGATATTTAAAGTTTTAATTTCCCGCAAGCCGGAAGTCACGGTTAAATTTGATCCCCGTCCCCGCCAAACACTTTCTGCACCAGTTCAATATAAGTGCGGCACAATACGAAAATATATGGCTTATCGGCATACACAGGACCCTAGCTCAAACCCTACCAGGACACTGATTCCGCGTACGGTCACACTGAACATCCTGTTCCTTAGCCAGCGCAAGTGAGGCTCCAACGCAAAGCGTAAAGTAGGGGCTAGAGAGGACAACCCTGACGAACCAACTGTGATAGCGTAAAATTCCTCAACGTTTCCGGTTCACCCGTATCAACGCTCTGGGTGAGCGATACAGCAGGTTGATCTACTTGCAGAAGTTGGAGTGCAAGACAACTGCCAGACATCGACGATCTACCTTGTCGAACGTCTTCTTCTTATCCAAAGTGACCAGCGTGGCTTTTCCATCGTCTTTTATACCATCTAGGAACGTGCGAATCAGATGTAGGTTGCTCTGAATTGTTCAGTTCTTCACAGCACAAATGTGCTCCGGCCCAAACAGAATCTAGGCAAATGACGGTAAATGCTCGGTCAGTGTCTTGAACAGAAATTTATAGCACTATAGATAAAAAAGAAAATGAAATGTGGGACCTTCCAAGAACAGTGCTTTTTAAACATTTTTTTCTGACCGATGAAAACAAATAAGGATACTTAATATCAGTAAGAGGCAGTTGAAATAGCTAGGATACATAACGAGGAAAGTGGGCTTGAGAAATTTAATACTCACGGCACATGAGGTAATGGTGTGTCTCGCGGAAATGTAGGTGACATCTTCTGCCTGAGAAAAAGACTGACAGCTTAATGTCCCTGATATCTAAATAGTTGAAGGTGGTGTGGAAAGTTTTTTGATTTTGAGTCATGTCAAAAATCCACTGCCTGTTCATCAGACCCAAGGTTTCCTAAACTGGAGGAAATACGCAGCCAAATGAGCCTCCAAAACTTAACGAAGTGCCTCATATACCAAATAGCTGATCTTAGGTCCATATGAGCCTATCTCTCATCTAAAGTATTTTTAATCACGTTCAGTCAGTATTTAGCAGTGAGTTACTATGTTTGGCATAGGAAAGGCTGAGTCATTTACAAACCGTTAGATTTTAACGCGCAACATCGACTATGAATAAATCACATAGCCTTTTGACGAACACGGTTTTTTTTTATAATGGCCATCAGTTCAAGGAGATTAACTTGCAGTCCATCTTTTATCAGATGATTCCTGTGCTTCATAACTTCCTGAGCAAATTCCGTGACATTGATACTATAAAGAGGTGAAGAATTCCATGTCTTTTCCTTGCCGCCCCCCTCTCTCTCTCTCTGATTGCTCGGTCTTTGTTCACGTTTTCATTTTTTTCATCTTTTTCATTTTATTCCTCTTTTTTGAAGGGCACTTGAAAAGGATTAAAGACCTCGCTATGTCATTTTTTCTGGGAAAAAACATTAATACATTTAAGGTAGCATTTTAACAGAATAAAGGCTCCGAGTGTATCAATCCAAGCAAATTCCATGATTTGAATGAAAAAAAAAAGACTTCACAAAGAGTATTTTTTATTGTAGTTCACCTAATATAAGACTCAAGAACCACTCATGGTAGCGAGTTACTGAGTTAGATTTTTGTAAGAAAATGGAAAGGAGGTAGTAAAAAGTGCATATTGTGAGATATGTAGAATATATTTCTTTTGACTCCGGACTTGGGTCTACGGATATATCGGGGTCTACGGCTATATCGTGTTGAATACACCGGTTCCCGTCCGATCACCGAAGTTAAGCAACATCGAGCCTGGTCAGTACTTAAATGGGTGACCATTTGGGAATACCAGGTGCTGTAAACGTAAGGACCAAGAATGGTTCACCGGTCCTCCAGGTTTGGGGGTTGGATGCAGCGCTAACAACCCTGCCCCGTAAAAACAGTTTGTTACAGAAACAGCAACAAAAACTTGCTGCCCTATGCACCATCTGGGTGTGATGGATAAATTAAATGAAATGATAACTCCGGACTTGAAGAGGTTAGATTGTAGTGGTTAGGCAAGTATCCACTAAGGTGTCTGTTCTACAAAGTAACTCTACTGGAGAAAAAGCTGCTTAAGTGGAACTTACTCCTTAACAAAAGAACATGAAAGTAATGAGGATTATTTGCCATGGGAAACATAACATGGCGAGTCTTGGCTGTGAAGGTCAGAGCTAGTGGGACAATGGAAGGTAACTCGTTTGAATACTTGACATAGAAGTGAGAGACAAACAACATTTCGTCTGTGGGATGAACGGTGTATGGTGAAGAATAATCCATTAACCAGAAGGCCCCGGGATCGCTTTTGAACTTGTGGTTAAACAGTGAAAACCGAATTGCAATACAGATCTGACTCTTGTAAAGGTATCTTGCAAAGCAGCAAGGGTTAGGTGTTTCCTGGAGCGACACACACACACACTCACACACACACACACACACACACACACACACACACACACACACACACACACACACACAAAATAGCAAAAAACAAAAACAAAAACGATTATTCTTCCAGCATCTTTAGCGATGGTATGAATATACGAGTTTCGCTTGAGTTTTGGAGTGTGCTTTAGAACCAAGAATCGTTCGAGACAAGGAACATCTTTAGAAGTATGACCGAACATCAAAAGCGGGGCGAATTCAGGGTCTGCTATTGAAACGCTACTAGCTTTGTTTTGGAAATATTTGAAATTATATGAAAAGTTTAGTTCGAAAGTCAACAACTCAAACAAATTCCTTTTTTTATCTTTCAGATTGAGAAA